>JBBBDQ010001017.1:402500-487500 GCA_037127315.1 Ascarosepion bandense | reverse complement strand
GGCTGTAGTTTGCATTAGCCTTCACACGCTTTATCCACACCTGCAAAATTTACATTGTAACGGAAATTAATGATCTGGCTGTAGTTGGCATTAGCTTTCAGAAAGTTCCTGTACACCTGCAAATTTTATTGTGTAACTGAACTTAAACATGAGACTGTAGCGGGGATTAGCCTTCACAAAATTTACGTCCACCTTAAAATTAGCCTTCAGGATCTTTATCTGAACCTGCAAATATTAGACTATAGTTGAAATTATAGATCAGACTGCAGCGGAAACGAAGTTTCACAAGCTTTGTCTAAACCTGTAAACATTACACTTTAACTAAAATAAAATAGCAGACTGTAGCTGGGATTAGCTTTCACACTCTTTTTCTAAACCAGCGAATTATAAAACTGGAACTGAAGTGAAAAATCAGACTGTAGCGGGAATTAGCCTTCACAATCTTTATCTGAACCTTCAAATATGAGATTATAGTTGGAATTATAGATCGAACTGAAACGAGAACGAGGTTACACAATCTTTGTCTATACCTGTAAATATTATAACTGAAATTAAATATCAGACTAGCTTGCATTAGCCTTCACACGCTTTATCTAAACCTACGAATTTTAATTTGGAACTCAAGTTAAAGATCTGATTGCAGTGTACACATCTTCCCACTTACACTCCTGCGCACACGTTGAGAAGAAGAAGAAGAAGAAGAAGAAGAAGAAGAAGAAGAAGAAGAATGAATCAGTTAATTGCCATACGTGATACACGCTTTGGGCGATCATGTCTCGAAAGAGACATGACTGACTGGGCAGATTTTCTATCCTGCTCTTTAAACTATAGCTGAAGGGAAAAGAGACGGATTGTATTAATAAGTAGTAATTAATGGGGGATCAGTTTATTACTCAACAACAATAGAGAACTGATCCCCCACTTTTTGCCTAATAGAAGCTTTACTTATGTTTCCAACTATTATTTTCATTCAGTCAGTTAAGTGCTATACGTGATACCCGCTTTGGGCGATCATGTCACCAAAGAGACATGACTGACTGGGCAGAAATTATTCTTCAGTTGGTTTGCCATTGTTTTCTGCGGTAGACTGGTGGCCAAACAAGGCTATAGAACCCAATCTGTCCTATTGCTTAACCAATAACTGGAGGGTTATAGCAAACAGAAAAAGAAGAAAAAGAAGAAGGCGAAGAAGAAGACAAGTTAAAAGAAGACGAATATAAAGGAGAAAAATACGATTAAAACGAAAAAGGACAAAAAAGAAAAAGTAAAAGAAAAAGCTAGAAAAGAAATGAGAAATTGTGTCAGTTCAAAGATCGAATCATTTCATCCATATGTGATTTAGGGAAATAGGCAAACTAGATTCAATGGAAATAATTTCCCTTTTAACTCGTTTCTAGTGGTGTCTTTCAATAATATCCCAACTGTCACCGTTTTCTCCATATATGGAAATATTGAGTTTTCTTTTTATATTTCTCCGCCTTTTTTTCTGATTTTAATTTACATACGTAAGAGGTGACTTCCGCCTCCGTCACAAAAATAGCAGTCGCATACTCGTCAAAATGAGACCTTCACACGTCACTTCATTTCAGATAACGGCAGTAACGAGTGAAGTCAACATGGCGACCAAAAATCTCTTTTTCTGCCTCATTCTCTGTCTTCTTTCTCCTTTTCAACATTCTTCTTTTTTTTTTCTTCTTCGCAATTCTCTGTCTTCTACTCGGTATTCATCGAATCTTCCCCACAAAAATGGGATGTGGTACATGAGGCATTCCAAGAGTGTATCTATTTTCTATCCCTTTCTTATTTTTCCATTCTATCTTCTCCTTCCTTTTTTTACCATTTTCTTCTTCTTCTTCTTCTTCTTCTTCTTCTTCTTCTTCTTCTTCTTCTTCTTCTTCTTCTTTACCATTCTCTTTTTTTGTCTTGGTTTGTCTCTCTTCTTTTCTTTTTTTTTCTTCTCTTTCATTTTCTTGTTCTTTTTGTTCTTCTACACCATTCTACTACTTTTTTTTTCACTATTTCTCCGAATTCTTCTTCACAATTATCTTTCTAAAATTTTTCTTCTTCTTCTTCTTTTTCTTCTTCTTTTTCGTCGTCTTCTTTTTCTACGCTATTCTTTTACTTCTTCACAATTAACCTTCTAATATGTTCCTTCTTCTTCTTCTTCTTCTTCTTCTTCGCCTTTCTCTTTATTATTTTTCTTCTCGTTTTTTGCCTTTCTTCTTCTTTTTCTTTTCTTCTTAACCATTTTCTTTCTTCTTCTGTACTGTTTTCGATTTTCTCCTCCATTACTCTTCTTCTGCATCTTCTTCTTCTTCTTCCGCCATTCTCTTCTTCTCTATTCTTCTTCTTCTTCCGCCATTCTCTTCTTCTCTATTCTTCTTCTTCTTCTTCCGCCATTCTCTTCTTCTTCTTCTTCTTCTTCTTCCGCCATTCTCTTCTTCTTCTTCTTCTTCTTCTTCTTCCGCCATTCTCTTCTTCTCATTCTTCTTCTTCTTCCGCCATTCTCTTCTTCTTCTTCTTCTTCTTCTTCTTCCGCCATTCTCTTCTTCTTCTTCTTCTTCTTCTTCTTCCGCCATTCTCTTCTTCTTCTTCTTCTTCTTCTTCGCCATTCTCTTCTTCTCTATTCTTCTTCTTCTTCCGCCATTCTCTTCTTCTCTATTCTTCTTCTTCTTCCGCCTTCATTCTTCTTCTTCTTCTTCTTCTTCTTCTTCCGCCATTCTCTTCTTCTTCTTCTTCTTCTTCTTCTTCCGCCATTCTCTTCTTCTTCTTCTTCTTCTTCTTCTTCCGCCATTCTCTTCTTCTCTATTCTTCTTCTTCTTCCGCCATTCTCTTCTTCTCTATTCTTCTTCTTCTTCCGCCATTCTCTTCTTCTCTATTCTTCTTCTTCTTCTTCTTCTTCTTCTTTATATTCTTTTTCTTTTATTTCTTTTTCTCCACTCTTCTTCGTCTATTTCTTCTTTTTCATTATTCTCCTTCTTCACCATTTTCATTCATTTTTAGTCTCCCTTCTCGTCCGCTTCTTCTCCTATGTCTTCTTCAACTTTTTTCGCTTTATTTTCTTTTGCTCTCTATTTTGTTCTCTCTTTTTCTTCTTCTTCACCATTCTACTTCTTATTGTTTCTTTGTTCTGGGTCTTCCTCTCTATTAGTTTCTGCTTCTTCACCTTCTTCTTTTCTTCTCCTTCTTCTTTTTATTAATTATTTCTTTTTATTATTGTTTTTGTTCTCTGTCTTTCTTCGCCCTTCTTTTCTGCTTCTTACTTTTCTTCTCTTACTTCTTCTTATTTTCTTCTTCTCCTTCTTCTTCTTTGCCATTCTTATTCTTCTTTCTTTTCCTGTACTGTTTTTGATTTTCTTCTCCGTTACTATTCTTCTTCTTTTTCTTCTATGTGCCGTGTCTCTTATGGCCTTCCACATCTTCCTATCCTTAGAGGTTCTTAGCACGTTTCTTCTTCTTCTTCTTCTTCTATGTGCCGTGTCTCTTCAGAACATAGGAGATCATGGCCTTCCACATCTTCCTATCCTTAGTGGTTCTTAGCACGTTTCTTCTTCTTCTTCTTCTTCTTCTTCTTCTTCTATGTGCCGTGTCTCTTCAGAACATAGGAGATCATGGCCTTCCACATCTTCCTATCCTTAGTGGTTCTTAGCACGTTCCTTCTTCTTCTTCTTCTTCTTCTTCTTCTTCTTCTTCTTCTTCTTCTATTTCCCTAATCGCCCTCTTAATTTTCTCTATTCTCAGTCTTTTTTCTTGTCTTTTATTTCTTTTTTTCTTCGACACTCTTCCCCCTTATATTCTCTTTCTTTTCTTTCTTTTTCTCCATTCTTCTTTTTCTATTTCTTCTTTTTCATCATTCTTCTTCTTCTTCTTCTTCTTCTTCTTCTTCTTCTTCTTCTTCTTCTTCTTCTTCTTCTTCGCCACTCTTCTTTTTATTATTCTTTTCATTCTCTGTTTTTTTTCTTATCGTTATCACCATTGTTTCTTCTTCATGTAGCCTCATCCTCTTCTTATTCTAGTCTCGCGAGGCAATTTTTTTTACACTAATGTCTCTGGGGTCAGTTAAAAGACGCTAGTAACACTTCTCACCCTAACACTACCAAATATATATATATATAAGAAACTGATAAAGTCATGTAATAGTGGGTGAGGTTGAGAGGTTGGAAAGCTTGCGATACATTTTCACTTGTCGCATAACCAAATATACAGCTGTAACCGTTTGTCATGGCGTCCATCAATTCGGGATCCCTATCATTTTACATCCTTCTCCAGTGTGTGTTTTTTTTTAATTATTTCAGCCCAACAGACGCTGTCAAGTCTGAAAAGATACAAGTTTCGGAAGTTGGGTGGTGGGTGACCATATGATCAGTTACGTGGAGATAAGTGACAGTGATTCTTGTCGAAGAGACTCGGCTTCGATATAGATGTTATTGTACCATATATATATATATATATATATATATATATATATATATATATACAACGTAGAATACTTGGTATATAAGTTAGGTAAATTCCGATAGAGACGAACTCAAAAGAACTCAATGTTAAATTTTTTTATTTAATTTAACAGAGTAATATAGTTTATAAATTTTTTTAGATATTCTACAATTTCATGGGTAATACGTATTTCGCAGCCGGAAAAATGCTGCTCGTCAGACCCAATAACTATTTTCGGAAATATTTTCGTGATTATTTTCAATATTATTAACTGCTGTATCTTTTGGGTCTGACGAGCAGCATTTTTCCGGCTGCGAAATACGTATTACCCATGAAATTGTAGAATATCTAATTTTTCTTCTAAATTATATATATATATATATATATATATATATATATATATATATATATATATATATATATGTTCGGACAAACGCGCATTCGCACACACACACACATACACGAAAAACACGCACACACATATACACTCAAAGAAAGAAAAAAAAAACACATATTCAAGCATACATACTGATTCAAGCATGACCTCATATACCAATATACACATATGCAAACCTTCACTAAAATATCCTCACACAAATAGACGCAACAGCACACTCATTCAAAACATTCAAAACATTAAAACAGATCAGTCAGTTAAGTGCCATACGTATTATATGCTTGGGCGATCATGTCTCGAAAGAGACTAAGCAGAAGATTTTCTTGCAGTAGGTTGCCATTACATTCTGTGATAGACTAGTTGCCAACCAAGTCTATAGAACGCAATTTGTTCTGTTATTTACCCCATAGCTAGTGGGAGAATAGACGAATTACCACCTTTTCCAAGTGGATGTAACGAATTTAACTGGTATTCAAACTCTGCTCTCCGGTTTCGCGTTCCGAGCCGATATCCACTGCACCACAACCATTGAAACGGATACATGTACAATAGAAAACATACGCATTTGAATGCACATTCAAACACTCTTGGTTCTGGGCATGACGGTAAACTGCATCTGGCAGCAAGACCTCTTATTAAGGGAGGAGGAGAGAGAAATAATAATGAGAGCAAAAACATTTGTGCTCATTCATAAAGAAGAACAGTGGAGAAAATTAATTCCAAAGGGAACAATTTTGATATTACCATGGGATCTCTGGACTCTACGAAATGTTCAAATCTGGTAGGATTATTAATAGTACATAATCAACAGAGCCTATAAAGAAGTAGAAACTAAAGACATTGAGTTATATAGAGATGATGGATTTATGATAATAAGAAATGCCACAAATTTTAAAATAGATAACATTAGAAAGATGATACATAAAGAATTTAAAAATCTTAATTTAAAAGTAACAATTAAAACAAATATAAAATGAATATTTCCTCGATGTAACCTTAGTTCTTGAGAAAAATATACACCAACCATACAAAAAAACAAAAAAACAAATACCAATCCTTTATACATCCACCCGAAGTCTAACCACCCTCCATCTGTTATCAAATATATACCCTTATCAATAGAATACAAAATTAGAAGAAATTTAGCAAATGAACAAGTATTTAGTAAGCATAGCAACTTTTACAATAATGCCTTAAAATAGTGGATAAAAAAATACAAATATTAAATATGTAAACGAAAAAGTAACCTCCGAAGAAATATTACGAATAGAAAAATTATCTGATACACACCCCCATTCAACCAAATGACTAGTGGTAAATTGGAGAAAAATATTCTTCGCGTTAATTAGAAAACACTTTCCAGAAAAAAAATCCATAAAGTAAGGTCTTTAATAAACACACGATTAAGTTGCAGCTGTATGAACAATCTAGAAAAAATCATAAAAAATCACAATAATATTTTAAATAAACTTTAACAAAATTAATAAAAACAACCTGATAACAGAAAATAACAATTTAGACAAGAAAAAATGTAACTGTAGATTGCCCGTTAGAAAACAGGTGCCTAAAGGAATTAATTGTCTATCAATGCGAAATATCTTCAAAGGAAAACCAAAATAATATAAAAATTTATATGGGTAGTACTAAGAATACTCTAAAACGTTGCATTTACCAGCACACCTCTTCATTTAATAATAACAAATAGAAAAATAGAACATCCCTATCGAAATATCATTGGTATCTAAAGGAACCAAAAAACAAACCACAATAAAGTGGAAAATTCTAAAAGAATCTAAAAGTTCTTAAATGAAACATGTTAATTATGTTTATACAAAAAAACTATTTGTTATTAAATCACTTAAGAATAAAAATCTATTAAATAAGCGAAATGAGATAGATGCCATATGTAGACATTGCAAAATGTTCACATTAGAAAATGGATAACATCTAAATGAAATAACATGCATATATCCAATAAGTGCTTAAGAAAAATAATTACTGACGAACTATAAAAGTAAATTGAAACATAAAATTATATATATATATAAAAAAACTCTATTTATAAGTAAAAGCTTTACAACAAATAAGTAGATATTAGAAAGATGGTATAAGGATAGCAGGAATTAAACTTAAAAAATGACTTATAAATCAAAGATTTCGAGAAAATTACTACTAGGAGCCCAAAAATGATAAGCAAGTGAAAAGGACAGCCTTGGTACTAAATGGGCATATCACATCAAAGACAAAAACCTAAGCGAGAAAAATAGAAAGTGATAAGGTTAGATGAAAGGCAGGTTGACGTCTTGACCGTTAAGGAGAGAAAAGAAGAAAGGAGAACAGTAAGACAAGAGAAAAGAAAAAAAAAAGGAAAAAAGAGAAAAGGTTAGTATGTACTCTTCTCTATGATTAGTTAAAAGAAACCCACAGGTAATTTTTATATCTTCCCAAACACATACACAGCAAACCGATGGTTTTTGAATTTAAATGTAAATCATCTGTACAACCAACATCAAACATTGCCTGATGAAGAGAATCTATTTCGAAACAGAAATTTCCGTGTCGCAATGTACAATTAATTCATAACTATATAATTTTATTAAGCTCTATAATATTTATTATATTGAACACTGTTCATAATAAAATAAATGCCGGGGCACTAAAAATAGTAAAACCCTGAGTCCTCTTCACCTGGAAATTTATATATATATATATATATATATATATATATATATATATATGAAATGAATTGTTTGAACATTATTTTTTATCGATACTCGTATTTACGTAGATATTCTGTTTTTAATGAAACAGTATTATATATTATATATTTATATCTACCGGGGCCTGATTATTTACGATAAATTTTTATTATGAAAATGTGTGTCATTCGGCAGGATGCGTCCTGCGACTCCTATCTATATAGGGGAGCTACCATTTGATCTGGTAACGTCTTAGACCTCTCGACCACGAAGAGCCTCCAGTCTAAACGAGGTTTTTATCAAGCCTATATAACACAATTTTCGATCCATCGTAAACAAACATATCTGCTCTGAAATGTATCATAATATCAACAATTGTAAACATGTTACGGAAATCAACGAATTTTAACGAAAGTTGGCTATAAGCAACCAACAATTTGAAATGAATTGTTTGAACATTATTTTTTTATCGATACTCGTATTTAAGTAGATATTCTGTTTTTAATGAAAAAGAGAAGAGACGGATTGTATTAATAAGTAGTAATGGGGGGGGTCAGTTTATTACTTATTAACAACAGAAAACTGATCCCCCACTTTTTGCCTAGTAGAAGCTTTACTTATGTTTCCAACTATTATCTTCATTCAGTCAGTTAAGTGCCATACGTGATACACCCTTGGGCGATCATGTCTCTTTCGAGACATAACTGACTGGGCAGAAGATTTTCTATCCTGCTCTTTGAACTATAGCTGAAGGGAGAAGAGACGGATTGTATTAATAAGTAGTAATTAGTGGGGGATCAGTTGATTATTTAATAACAATAAAAAAATGATACCCCACTTTATGACCAGAAGAAGCTTTACTTATGTTTCCATCTAATATCTTCATTCAGTCAGTTAAGTGCCATACGTGATATATGCTTTGGGCGATCATGTCTCTTTCGAGACATGACTAACTGGGCAGAAGATTCTCTATCCTGCTCTCTAAACTACAGCTAAAGGGAGAAGAGACAGATTGTATTAATAAGCAGTAATTAGTGGGGGATCAGTTTATTACTTAATAAAAAATAGAAAACTGATCCACCACATTTTGACCAGTAGAAGCCTTACTTATGTTTCCAACTAATATCTTCATTCAGTCAGTTTTGTGCCATTCGTGAACCACGCTTCGGGCGATCATGTCTCGAAAGCGACATGACTAACTGGGCAGAAGATTTTCTATCCTTCTCTTTAAACTATAGCTGAAGGGAGAAGAGACGCATTGTATTAATAAGTAGTAATTAGTGGGGGATCAGTTTATTACTTAATAATAATCGAAAACTGAATCCCCACTTTTTTACCAGTAGCAGCTTTACTTATGTTTCCAACTATTATCTTCATTTAGTCAGTTAAGTGCCATACGTAATACACGCTTTGGCGATCATGTCTAGAAAGAGACATGACTGTCTGGACAAAAGATTTTCTTGCCATTATTTTCTGTGGTTACCAACCAGTTCTAGAGAAACAAATCTGTGCTGCTATTTAACCCATAGCTGGAAGAAGAATAGGTGGATTTCTTTCTCGGTAGCATTTGTCTTTCAGTGAATGGAATGAATTCAACTGGAATTCGAACTTGGAAACTGATGAAGAAGTTATTTGAAGCTGCTTGACATAATTACGTTCTGCCTGGAATAATTTCTCACTTAGCAAACAATTTCTTTATCGTCGTTAAGTGAGGAATTGCTGTAATTGTCATCGTCTGAAAGTAAAAATACTGATGTTGCATGTCTACTGAACCGCGTGTTCCACTCGCTAACCCTGGAACGGCATCCTCGCATTTCCGGTACATCTACTGGAGAAGCCCTAATGCTTCAACGTCTCCTCTAGCCGGACCAGAAACTTCGGGTTGGTTCGTTGCTTCCAGTGTTTCATTGTAGGTTGGGTGTAGAATCTTGCAACATTTCCGACAGCATAGGCAATGTCAGGTCGTGTCTTTGTTGACAGTTACAGTAGGCTTCCAACTGCTGATTGATTCAGCTCTTGGTTGACCAGCTTGCTTTCTTTAGTTGCTTTGGTTAAGCTTGCTCCAACATCAACTGGAGTTGACGTCGGTTTTGAATTTTTCATTTCGAATCTTTTCAAAACATCTACTGTATATGCCGGTTGTCCAATCCATATTTTCCCTGATTTGAGATAAGCAATCTTAACACCCAAGAAATGATGTAGTTTCCCCAAGTCCATGTAAAAAAAAAAAAAGATTTTCTCAATCATTGGTGATTTTCGGGGGTCCTGTCACCCCCTGCGAGTTATCATCATCATCATCATCATCATCACAGCTGTCTTGATATTCAATTACTCCTGAAGATCGGTTTACAACTTCCTTCCTCCTCTGTTCAGCTATTGAATCTGATTCGTTGAAGATAACATCTCTGCTATGGAATACTCTTGATTTTGTTGTATCATAAAGTATATAACCCTTAACACCAATACCATATCCGAGGAATATACTTTTCTTTGGTTTGGAATCCATTTGAAAACTTTCACCCTTTTAACTGAAGTGCCATATGTGATACATGCTTGGGCGATCATGTCTCGAAAGAGACATGACTGACTGGGCAGAAGATTATCCCGCAGTAGGTTGCCATTGCTTTCTGCGGTAGACTGGTTGCCGACCAAGGCTATAGAACCCAATCTGTCCTGTTATTTAACCTATAACTGGAAGGAAGAGACGGATTAATACCTTTCCCAAGGGTATTTTTGCGTGAGTGAATGCAATGAATTCAGCTGGAATTCGAACTCGACTCCCCGATTTCTCGTTCCGAGCCGATATCCAATGCACCACATTCATGACGTTGAACATTTTCGATATTGTTTTAACAAATTCTTGGATAAGTCTCACAGACTTGCTGGCCATAATGATATTGTCAACATAATCAGCAGCTATAAAGATTTCTCCTCCGGAATATTGTATGTAGACGCAAGGGTCACTCTCTAACGGCTTGAAGTGCATCTTTTTCAGTTGGTAATCCAGTGATTCATTCCAATATCTTGGCGATTGTTTCAAACCATAAATACTTCGCTTCAGTTTACAGACAAGATATTTCTTGTTTTTAACTTTAAATCCTTCTGCTTGCTTCATGTAAATTTCTTCCTTCAGCTCACCGTTTAAGAATGCAGTGGTTATGTCTAATTGATGTAGCCTCAGCTCAAGCTGTGCTGCTAACGCAGTAACATTTCGTAGCGATTCAAATCTGACAACTGGGCAGAAGCTCTCGTCATAATCAATTCCGTGCTGCTGAAGAAAACCTTGAGCTACCAGTTGAGCTTTATGGTGTTCCATGTCTCCGTCAGGATTATACTTTCATTTAAACACCCACTTGCTATTAATAGCTTTTCGTCCCCTGGGCAATTCAGTCAGGTCCCATACTTTATTAGTATGTAAGGAAGAAATTTCACTTTCCATTGTTTTCATCCATTCATTTTTCTCAGGACTGGAAAGTGCTTCTTTCATTATCAATGGGTCATTTAAATTATGAGCCATGTAGGCCCCTTCACCATACTGATCTGGAGCTTTCTTAATCATTGGTGATCTTCGGGAGTCCTGTCACCCCCTGCGAGTTATCATCATCATCATCATCATCATCATCACAGCTATCTTGATATTCAATTACTCCTGAAGATCGGTTTACAACTTCCTTCCTCCTCTGTTCAGCTATTGAATCTGATTCGTTGAAGATAACATCTCTGCTATGGAATACTCTTGATTTTGTTGTATCATAAAGTATTAACACCAATACCATATCCGAGGAATATACTTTTCTTTGGTTTGGAATCCATTTGAAAACGTTCACCCTTTTGGTATGTTGACAAAAGCATCACATCCAAAAATGCGTAAATGATTCATGTTAGGCTTGTAGCCCTTCCATACTTCATATGGCGTCATACCTTGCTCTGAATGTGTTGAACTCCGGTTTCGAACATATGATGCAGTGGATAAAGCCTCAGCCCAAAATTTCTTAGGCAGCTTCAAATCCGACAACATTGCTCGTACTGTTTCCACCATTATTCGGTTCATTTTTTCAGCTACTCCATTTTGCTCTGGAGTTTTAGGAACAGTATATTCATGTCGTATACCCTCCTTCTTTAAATAATCTTCAAATTCTTTTGAAGTCTACTCCCCACAATTATCAGTGTGTAGAGTCTTAACATTATGTCCAAATGGATTTCTGCACCATGGTTTTCCATTCCATTAACTTTTTGAACACATCTCTCTTGGGCACGTATATCCACACAAATCTTGATTTATCGTCAATAAATGTGACAAAATATTCTGCTCCACCAAGCGATTTTACCTCTATCCTTCCACAAACATCGCTATGTACAATTCCGAGAAGTTGGGTGGCTCGCCTTCCATCAGATTTTGGAAACGAAGAACGATGATGTTGATATACTTGGTTACATCATAGTTAAGGGTAATTACTAGTTGGTCCCTTACCAGTTTCTGTAAATACTTTGCTCCAAGGTGGCCAAAACGTCTATGCTAAATCTCTTCTTTTGTGTTACTACCTAAGCAGGTAATTGCTGTATGGGCTGCTTCATGTACTTCACTGCAGGTTATATAGTATGTTTTCCGAATTTTTGAAACTGTAGCCACCATTTTCTGTTTGTTATCCAAAAGATGACAACTCGATTCAGTAAATATGCATGTCTTCCCAGATTTAGTAATTCTAGACACACATAATAAGTTATAAGATAATTTGGGAACATATAGAGTTTCATACAACTTGTATCTTTGGTGTTTTCCCTCTGTTTTACTCACTTTTAGTTCTGTTGTTTTGATTCTAATATCTCAACTGAGAATCCGCCACAAAGGGTTATTTCCTCTGTTACATTCAATTTTCTGAAATTAATGAATTTCTTCACATCATAACACACGTGACATGTTGCTCCAGAGTCCACAACCCAGTTCCTCTTTTTATCATTAGACAACAACGCATGGCGTGCAAAAAGTCCAACAATATAATTCTTAGAATCGCTTCAGTCATCCTGCATTTTCTTAGTGAAGAAGGCTTTCTTTTTGGGACGGTTCTACATGACACTCTCTTTAGAATCTTCACCAAGCAATCGACAGTCATGCTTAATGTGTCCTTTTTTTCCACAGTGATAACACTTGGGTCCCCTTTTGATGACGTCGTGGCTTTCAATTCGCCACCATTAATTTCCCTTTCTTTAACCTTGGTTTCTTCGTACAGTAATCGTTTGTTGGGACGCCCGCGCCTATTCGGCTATAATGGACTATTCCATTACTATGTAAAGTAATGGTGGCATATACGGGAGGAGAGTGTGCCGAGCAGCCGTACTCTCTACGACACTGTCGGCACTCTGCCTTCGGGTGGAGGGCGCTCTCTGCTTCCGAGCAGAGAGCTATAGCCCAGTCGTGGTTCCGCCGAAGGGTAGAGGTACGACTGGGCAAAGGTAGACAGACATTTTTTGGCCGGGCCATATAGCCCGGAAATCCCAGTTATAACTGACCATGTGTCACATGTTGCCCTTATTGGGAGGGACAACTAAATATAGAGTGAGCCGAGCAGCCGTACTCTCTACGACACTGTCGGCGCTCTGCCTTCGGGTGGAGGGCGCTCTCTGCTTCCGAGCAGAGAGCTATAGCTCAGTCGTGGTTCTGCCGAAGGGTAGAGGTACGACTGGGCAAAGGTAGACAGACATTTTTTGGCCGGGCCATATGGCCCGGAAATCCCAGTTATAACTGACCATGTGTCACATGTTGCCCTTACTGGGAGGGACAACTAAATATAGAGTGTGCCGAGCAGCCGATCGACAAGTCAGTCGTAGACTTCCGGTGACGACCCGGAAGTACCCATTGCTCATACTACGTCTTACGACGGTTGAGACGATTAACCTTTAATCTTGTATTGGATACTAATAACCTTTGTAAATACTATTTTCACGGAATACAACAATTAACCTATTCCTGTTGTTGAGTTTTTTATTCTTACTCACGACATAACATCGTTCAATTACTAACACCCATTTGGAAACATCCTGACTTGCTTCGAGTGCTGTCACCAACATGTTATAAGAATCTGGGAGAGTAGCTAGGAGATGTACAACTCTATCATCCTCATCAATTGAATCACCAATGACTGCTAACTCATCAAATATTTCCATCATCGTTTTGATGTGTTCGTGAAAAGGGTTTAATTTAAGGGAATATAATTTTCTCCTCAACGCTAATTTGTTAGCCCATGTTTTCTTTTGAAATTGATCAGCCAATTTCTTCCACACGACTGCAGGATCATCAGGGTCTCCAATTAGATACAACTGTGACGGTTCCACTGAGAGCACAATTGTCGCTAAGGCACGGTCCCTCCTCGATAAATATGTGTGTTGTCGCATCTGTTCTTTTTTCGGGAACAACTTCTGTTCCGTTCACAATGCTCCACAAGCCATCTTTAATTAATGCCATTTTGCATTATACATTCCAAGTGGCGTAATTTGAACCATTCAGTGGCACGGCGTTACTAAGTTTTGTTTTCGTCACCATTATACGTTATAAAGCAACACAAAACTTTGACCACAACCGAGAATTCAAGATGGCCGAAAAAAAAAAAGGTTCCACGTGGCTTATTATCTTCGAGATGTCGTCTGAGCCCATAACCTTTGAAAAAAGTATAAATATAAATCAAGAATCAATCAGAACGAAACATACCTTGTTTTTAATAGACTTGATACTTCAGACAGGAAGACAAATTTAATAAAACCACATAGACATGTTTTGCTTAACACACGCACGAAGCGAACGTTTTGTTTACATTAGGGAGAGTTAAAAATAAAAGAGGAGATAACAAAAACTAAGTGCAGATAATTCTTGGCAGACTGACAGTCATTGATAATTCAACACTTTCCACGACCGGAATATGTTTTTGTCAGGGTCAAGGTAATATATTACACCGTCAGTGCGAGGTTCATCAAGTTCACCTCCCTCATTACATGTCCCAAATCCTTCAGCTGTATTTTTCTCAGGTTAAATATGAGGCTCCTTCTTGTGTTCAACTATTCGTAATTGTTAACATGGTGCCCTCAGCAGGATTTCTTGACGAAAATATAATGAAAATGCATTTCTATAGGAAAGCTTCGTCTTATATTTATTTTTGTACTAACAGTATAGCCCGGCGTTGCTCAGGTGTAATAAAACCTTTAAAACTAATCCATGGTTCTGGAGCACAGACTCTTTGGACTTTCGCACCAAAGACTAAAAAGCAATAGTTGTTTCCAGTTAAAGCGAAACTGTAGACTGAAAGAAAAATAAATGGGAGTAAGTCCAATTTTGATTTCCTGGTATCGATATCAAAGAAGATTTTTCATCGTAAACTGAATTTTGAAGGCTAAATAAGTCCTCTGAGTAAATGGTATAATGGCTGAGACTAAGAACTACAGTTATACCTACTTAGAGCCAAACCAGAAGCAAAAACTAAAATAAAAGGGCTGCAAAAAAATACAGACATACAGGCAGATAAACGGACACGCACACAAACATCTTGCCTTATATATATATATATATATATATATATATATATATATATATATATATATATATATATCGATTTTCTGCACTATTGTAAGAATTGAAACCTTGTAACTTCTGAATATCGTTTCTTATGTCTTTGTCTATGAGTGTATCAAATTTGATTAAAATCGGACCACTCCTTCTATAGCACGATTTTTTCGATTATTAATTTTCGATATTTATCGGGGGTACCTCGACACAAAACCTAGCTAAGAACACTCACAGATGCTTATAGTAGAACTGTGTAAATTTTCAAGAAAATGGGTTCGGTCGTTTCGGAGTCTATAGGTAACATACACATACACACACAGACACGCACACACATACAGACAAAGTTCCTTTTATAAATAAGTTTTTATATATATATATATATATATTTTACCCACGGTACCCTCAGCATGATTTCTTTAGGAAAATATTATGAAAATGCATTTCTATAGGAAAGATTCGTCTTATATTTATTTATGCATGAACAAATCAACCATTCGTCCGTGCATGGAGTACTGCTGCCATTTATGGTCAGGCGCCCCTGCCGTTCTCCTCAATATTCTCGACAGGCTCCAAAGGAGAGTCTGTAATGTGATAGGTACTGATCTGGCGGCTCGACTGCAGCCACTTCCCCACCACCGAAATGTGGCGTCCGTTTGTCTGTTCTGTAAATACTTTCATGGCTTCTGCTCGGACGAACTTAAGTCACTGGTGCCTCCTCAACAGGTGTTTACTCGTGCAACCAGACTGGCAACTGGGTCCCACCCATTCACAGTTAGGTTAGCCAAATGCAGACGACAATTCTACTCCTGCAGCTTCTTCTCTCGCACTTCCCGCCAGTGGAACTCGCTCCCATATTCTTGCTTTCCTGACGGCTACAACCTCCAGAAATTTAAGTGCAAAGTCAATAGTCATCTACTAACCACTGGACTCTAGCTCTCTCCCCACCCCCGTATATCCTTCCCTTTCTCTCCACCTATGTATCTGTCATCGCACCTGCTTTCTCAGCTTTCTATTGCTCCTTTCTAACTAGTTTTTACTCCTCACTGTTTTCTAATTAATCTTTTTACAGTTATGTAGCCCCCCCCCCCGCTCATCAGTGGCATTTCTGCCTTGCGCGGGGTGAAACGATTAAAAAAAAACATTATTTTGTCAAACATTTCTCTGAGAAAACAAATACTTTGCGTTGCTGAAAGAAAACGAATGGCATTGTATTTCTACATCAAGCATTTCAAGGCTTTTTACTGAAAAATTACTGACATTATTTAGTGTAAAGGAAATGCTTTACAGTGAACATTTAATGTACAAGTTCATTTGCTATGTATTTCGAGAGAGATAGACACAGATTGGAAGAAAGGGGAGACAGGATTTAAAAATCGATATTTCGATTTGTTAAATTATTTCAGGACACTTCTCCGAGTTATTGATTTGCACTGAAAACGAAGTAAATAATCGATTTTTAATTTTATAAAATTATACGTCAACCGAATTAGTCTCACCCACTTTCCTTTCTATCTATCTATCTATCTATCTATCTATCTATCTATCTATCTAGTTTAGTATCTATGAATATATATATATATATATATATATATATATATATATGTGTGTGTACATCAGTTTCTTTAGTTATCTATCTATCTATCTATCTATCTATCTATCTATATATATATCAGACTTTATTTATCTATCTATTTGTTCAGTTTAGTATCTATCTATCTATCTATCTATATATATATATATATATATATATATATATATAGTGTATCGAGGAAGCAGATAATTTTCTAAACATATACTTTTAAAGATAAGAGACAATGAGTGTTTAATATGTTTAATCATGAGCCGTTCTAAACATCGTATTTTGGCTTTAATTTCAGGTGAAAATAAAGACAAAACATTCTCCAACATTTGGATATTTTTTATTAATTTGTTTCTAAGCCATCTTCAGAGAGATTAAAGGAACATTAACATAAAAATGTCGACCATCAGCGATGATTTTATCTTGTGTTGACAAAAAACTTTGCTAAGCAATAATAAACAGTTACAAAAATAGCAAACGCAGTTCGTAAATTTGTAATGCGGTTCTATGACGTCACACCGCGTGAGAGCTCGAAATGATAACAGAACCGTACATTTAAATGCAATGCTATGTGTTATGACCAGATTTAAACGTGATTTTATTAAGTGTATGTTGTTTGGATTTAATGTAGATGGCCTCTATTATCTGAAGGTTATTTTTACTGTGTGTATGAGTGAGGATTATTGTATTGTTGACTAAAATTTGTCTGATATTACCTGCATGACTGTTTTTCTCAGAAATGTTAGTTAATTGTACTCTAATCAGAAAGGTGACAGGTAAGTCTATGGGAGAGCGTGGTTGTAGTAAAACCAATATATGTAGTGGGATTATATATATATATATATATATATATATATATATATATATATAGCCTTTTTATCTATTTATCTATTTATATTAGTCCTTTCATATCTATCTATCTATCTATCTATCTATCTATCTATCTATCTATCTATCTATCTATCTATCTCTCTATCTATGTCATTCTGTTCATATCTATCTATGTCATTCTCTTCCTCTCTATCTATCTCATTCTGTTCCTATCTATCTATGTCATTCTCTTCTTCTCTATCTATCTCATTCTGTTCCTATCTATCTATCTATCTATCTCATTGTGTTCCTATCTATCTATCTATCTATCTATCTATCTATCTATCTATCTATCTATCTATCTCATTCTGTTCCTATCTATCTATCTATCTATCTATCTATCTCATTCTGTTCCTATCTATCTATCTATCTATCTATCTATCTATCTATCTATCTATCTCATTCTCTTCTGTTCCTATCTATCTATCTATCTATCTATCTATCTATCTATCTATCTCATTCTGTTCCTATCTATCATCATCTATCTATCTATCTATCTATCTATCTCATTCTGTTCCTATCTATCTATCTATCTATCTCATTCTGTTCCTATCTATCTATCTATCTATCTATCTATCTATCTCATTCTGTTCCTATCTATCTATCTATCTATCTATCTATCTATCTATCTATCTATCTAATCTTTAGTTTCTATCTATCTATCTATCTATCTATCTATCTATCTATCTATCTAAGCTTTAGTTTCTTTCTATCTATCTATCTATCTATCTATCTATCTATCTATCTATCTATCTATCTCATTCTGTTCATATCTATTTATCTATGTATCTATGTATGTATAAGTCACATTCCTCCTGAAATAAACCCTCCGACATAACAACATTTCGCTCCCTCATCACCACAAACTCCAGTCATTATAATTCTGTTAGTGAGACAGTCAAACAACGACTTCTTATGTAGAATTCGAGACAACGAACAAAACAAAAAAAAATGCCGTTGTGTAGAATCGAATCGGGTATCCGGAACCGGATCCAGTTTCCATTGCGGAAAGACGACTGACGTCAGCGAGCTGCTCAGATAAAGAAAAGAAATAGAGACCGAATGACGAAGATAGACGGACCGAAATATATATATATATATATATATATATATATATATAGAGAGAGAGAGAGAGAGAGAGAGAGAGAGAGAGTACTGTGCAAAAGTATTAGGACAAAACTATTTTATCTTTTACAAGGCATCAATATAAATTTTAAGATCATTCCTGTCCTAACACTTTTGCACACTACCGGTACTTTGCAAAAGTATTAGGACACGGGTGATTTCCCTAAAAACCTCACTGAAATTCAAATACAGGTTGAAATTCTTTGTAAGAATTATTTAACTAAAAGGGAAGAGGAAGACAGTCTTCGGAATTTGAATTGGCCCCCCTCAAAGCTCTGATCTCAATCCTATTGAACATCTATGGGGTATTTTGGGAACAAATACAAGCTGCTTGGCAGGAGACACCATTAGAAACATTGAAGAAGCTTGTGATGTCAATGCCTGACAGAATAAAGGCTGCGATCAAAGCTAAAAAGCTTATATACTAAATATTAATTTTATTTTGTAACATGTATTTTTTCTTGTTAAAACATTTAAGTAAATCAAATAAAATTAATTTAATTAAATTATTTTCAGTCAATATGCCTCATAAAAGATAAAATAGTTCTTGTCCTAATACCTTTGCACAGTACCGTATATATATATATATATATATATATATATAATTAAGTGCGATTGGTAAATTGTCGCAATAATTATATTATTTCAAAGCAAAAGGCTTTTATACTAAATATAAAATTTATTTTGTAACAAGCATATGTTGAGTAAATCAAATAAAATTACTTTAATTAAATTGTTTATTTTCTGTCAATATGCCTCATAAAACATAAAATAGTTCTTGTCCTAATACTTTTGCACAGTAATATATATATATATATATATATATATATATATATATATATATATACATGCACACACAGACAGAAATTGAGAAAATGGTAGAAGAAAAATCGACACAATTAAATTGTTACAAATCCAGAAATTATTTCGGCTGTTGTAAAAATTACAAACTGTTTCTTCAAATCTAAAAAATCAAATCAGGTTTTATTTTTCGGGTCTGATTATGCAGTTTGCATTTTTTACAGTTGCTGATATAAATTGTGAATTTTTAACTGTTTAATTATGTGTCAAGCTTTTTTGTCTATATCTTATATTGATCTGGATAATATTCACAGAGCTCTCTATTTTTATCTATTTCATATTTAATATTAATAAGATGATATTTTAGATTTTTTTCTCCGCTGTTACCGGTTTGTCATTATATATATATATATATATATATATATATATATAGTGATGATCCACGTATACTGTCTTAATATGTATAGGAAAGAATATTAATAAAAATTTTTGAATTTAAATATGTACTTTTTTTGGACAGTATTTGTTTATTTTTATTATTGTATTTTATATTTCAGACCGCCCTCGGTCCTTCATCAGAAACGATTGATTTTTAAATTTGAATTAGAAACGTATTTCACGATAGCGTCCGAATATTTTTTTGTTTACATCACGTGGTGTGTTTGTTCACATTGTGCGTAAATTAATGTTTTTCCTTTATATGCATAAGGTTTGTATACTTATGTACATGTGTGTATATATGTTTGTGTATATGTGTGTATATAGCTTTTATCTGTGTGTTGGTGTGTGTGTGGATAGATTCATAAGCTCATATGTTGTCTATGTATACATATATATATATATATATATACATATACATATATATATATATATATATATATATATATATATATATATATATATGAATCTATCCACACACACCAACACACAGATAAAAGCTATATACACACATATACAAAAACATATATACACACATGTATTTATATATATATATGTATATATATATATATATATATATATATATATGTATTGGTTGATTGATTGATTGTTTAATTACTTAGTTTTTGGTCATAATAAAATTAGACCAGTGCACATTTGTATTAAAAAGTGTTTAATACAATTATATTGCAGAACTTTTGAATACTTTCCATTTGTAAACGAGTTGTTACGTGACCCTGGTTCCTACCTTAAGTGGTGTCTTTGGGCGATGTTGAATAACTGATTTTACCGATTTTTTTTTATTGTTTTTTTAAGAAAACTCACGTAACGGTGGCCTTTTAGAACGCTCAGCGAATTTTTGAGCGCGCAATTTTTATAAGTGGAAGAAATTATAACGTTTTCTGAAGTCAACATTCATGGTAGAAACCAAGGTCGCGTAATAACTTGTTTACAAATATAAAATATTCAACAGTTCTACAATATAATTGTATTGCACACTTTTTAACACAAGTGTGCACTGGTCTAGTTTTATTATGACCACAAACTAAGTAATTTAACAATCAATATATATATATTTAATGAATCTCCCTTGTCGGCGATATTCAATGAAATGCATATATATATATATATATATATATATATATATATTCCATTTGTAAATGGGTTATTAAGCGACCTAGGTTTATTCCATGAGTGGTGTCTTCAGGCGATTTTCAGAAACCTAGGTTGCGTAATGAATCGTTTACAAATGAAAAATATCCAAAAGTTCTACGATATAATTGTATTGAAAACTTTTTAATACAAATGTGCACTTCTCTAGTTTTATTATGACCAAAACCTAAGTAACTTAGCAATATATATATATATATATATATATATATATATATATATATATATTTAAAAAAAAAAAAAAATATATATATATATTTAATATATATATATATATATAAATATTTAAAAATCACTCGTTTCTGATGAAGGACCGAGGGCGGTTTGAAATATAAACTACAATAATAAAAATAAACAAATACTGTCCAAAAACAGTACATTTTTAAATTCAAAATTTTTTTTTTATTAATATTCTTTCCTATACATATTAAGACAGTATACGTGGATCATCACTATGTTATATATATATATATATATATATATATATATATATATATATATATATATAAATATATATATCATAAATATGTTATAACATCACTACAAAAGTAGCTACTTTGTTTCGACACTACCTGTGTCTTATCAATCTTCCTTGTCGGCCATATTCAATGATATATATATAATGGAAAATATATATATATATATATATATATATATATATATATATATATATATTCCATTTGTAAACGCGTTATTAAGCAACCTAGGTTTCTACCATGAGTGGTGTCTTCAGGAGATTTTCAGAAACCTAGGTCGCGTAATAACTCGTTTACAAATGGAAAATATTCAAAAGTTCTACAATATAATTGTATTGAACACTTTTTAATACAAATGTGCACTGGTCTTATTTTATTATAACTAAAAACTAAGTAATTAAACAACGAATTAATCAACTAATATATATATATATATATATATATATATATATATATATATATATATATATATATATGGATGGGTAGATGTATGTATGTATGTTTATATGTTCAGTCCGTAAACGGCGAGGATAATTTAACAAGATCAAATTATTATAAAATATTCAGTGCTTTATCTTTATGGCAAGTTCAGTGGATGATATCCCGAGCTATATAATATTTATAAAGGAAAACTGAACACGTTATTTAGATTGGTTATGAATTATAATTCAAATTATAATAATTGAATTATCATTTATAAACAATCTAAATGACGTGCTGAGTTTTCCTTCATATATATATATATATATATATATATATATATATATATATATATATGAGAAACAATTAAGGCAGACACGTTATTTCATGATAAATCGGAACTGTAGGCCTATTTCAGGTGAACCATCTAAAATCTTTTGTACAATAAAGACGGAAGCTGATGATGTTTCGCCTGAAATAGGCCTACAGTTCCGATTTACTATGGAATACCGTGTCTGCTTTAATATATCTTATATTTGCTCTATATGTATTTATATATATTTATATATATATATATTTAGAGCTCTCTTAGAGAATTATCTTATCACTACATGTATATGATATTCCTTTGGATTCTTCTATATCTACACCGAATGCTGATATATATATATATATATATATATATATATAGACAAAAGAATTTCCTCTTAACTGAGTAGATTTATGTCGAATTCGAAGTTTATTGAGGAAGCCGTTATAATATATATATATATATATATATATATATATATATATATGAGTGTGTGTGTGACATGTGTATGTATATATATATATTGATATATATATATATTTTCAATTTGTTATATATATTATATTATTTAGATACTATATATGCGCGGTTCTTATTTGAAAGCGCTCGATATATATATATATATATAATTTATTTGAACATTATTTTAACCGATACTTGTATTTGAGTAGATATTCTGTTATTCTTAGATTTCACAGTTAAACAGTGTCAAATCAATCTTTATATGTACAATTTTAAATTTCTTGTAACTACTCCTCACTACACTGAAATATATCTTAATGTAAACAAATGTAAACATCTAAATATTACGAAAAGTTTCGGAGAATGACAAAATGAAATTAACAACCGACATATTGAATTATTAAATTTATTTAACATATAAAAAATAATCTTCATATTAATAAATGTTAAGACGCATCAGATCAATTTGTGGCTTCCTCCATGTGGTTAGGCGTTGCAGGTTATATATATATATATATATATATATATATATATATATATATATATATATGCTATTAAATATAAGAGACAATGAAAACAACCAACACTCAATAAAATCAACTTTAAAACAGGAAATAACATATTACATTGCATTTGACTAGATGGTTTTGTTGTCATTTCGCGCTATCCCGCGGTGTGACGTCATAAAACCGCATCGCAAACTTAAGAACTGCGTTTATTATTTTTGGTAACTATTGCCGTTGCCAAGCGGAGTTTTATGTCAACACAAAATAAAATCGTCGGTGATGGTGGATTTTATAATATTTCAGTTTAAACTACCTCTCTGAAGATGGCTCATGTGAGCCGAAAGCTTAGAAGAAAACCAATAAATAATTATCCAAATGTTGGAGAATTTTTGTCTTTATTTTCAACTGAAATTAAAGCAAAAATACGACGTTTAGAACGGCTCATGATTAAACATAATAGACATTCATTGTCTCTTATATTTAATAGCATATGTCTAGAAAATTACTTGCTGCCTCGATATACTATATATATATATATATATATATATATATATATATATATATATATATAAAGCGTTTCGTTACAAACAGAATATCTACTTAAATACGAGCACCGATTAAAAATAATGTTCAAACAAATAAATTAAATATGTCGGTTGTTAATTACATTTCGTTAATCTCCGCAACTTCTTCTTATATATATATATATATATATATATATATATATATATATATATATATATATATGCATAACGGACTTTATTATATTAAACAGGGTGTATATATTTTCTTGACTAGTTGAAGACATTCCATAACTATTAATAAAGTTTAATAACAGGCAGTAAAGTATCGTGTGTCTCTCTCTTTCTCCATTGACGTGACACGAGGGATATATATATATATATATGTATGTATGTATGTATATAGTGTATCGAGGCAGCAGATAATTTTCTAAACATATATTGTTCAGTATAACAGACAATACTTGTCTATTAAAATTATACCCAAAATGCGATATTTAAAACGGCTCATGATAGACATTCATTGTCCGTTATATATAACAACGGACAATTTTGAAATGAATTGTTTGAACATTATTTTTTATCGATACTCGTATTTAAGTAGATATTATGTTTTTTAATTAAACAGTGTTATATATTTATATCTACCGGCCTGATTATTTACGATAAATTGTTATTACGAAAATGTGTGCCATTCAGCAGGATTCCAACCTGCGACCCCTATTTACATAGGGGAAGCTACCATTTGATCTGGCAACGTCTTAGAGCTCTCCACCACGAATAGCCTCCAGTCTAAACGAGGTTTTAATCAAGCCTATATAACACAATTTTCGATTCATCGCAAACAACCATATCTGCTCTGAAATGTATCGTAATGTCAACAATTGCAAACATGTTACGGAAATTAACGAATTTTAACGAAAGTTGGTTAATAGATAGATAGATAGATAGATAGATAGATAGATAGATAGATAGATAGATAGATAGATATTGGTATACTAGGTTAAATAAGCAGATAGACAGATAGATAATAAACAGAATCAGATATATATATATATATATATATATATAGAGAGAGAGAGAGAGAGAGAGAGAGAGATAGATAGATAGATAGATAGATAGATAGATAGATAGATAAAGAAACTGTGATAGATAGATAGATAGATAGATAGATAGATAGATAAAGAAACTGTGATAGATAGATAGATAGATAGATAGATAGATAGAGAAACTGTGATAGATAGATAGATAGATAGATAGATAGATAGATAGAGAAACTGTGATAGATAGATAGATAGATAGATAGATAGATAAAGAAACTGTGATAGATAGATAGATAGATAGATAGATAGATAGATAGATAGAGAAACTCATGATAGATAGATAGATAGATAGATAGATAGATAGATAGATAGATAGTGAAACTGTGATAGATAGATAGATAGATAGATAGATAGATAGATAGATAGATAGATATTTATATTTATATTATTATATATATATATATATATGCACAATAAATAAATACACAACGGTCTTTATTATAATGGTGAGTATAAGACATTATTTTCAGAACAGCCAAATATTTTCGTAATATTTTAAAAGATAATTAAGAGTTTTATCTAAAATTTGATATTATTTTCGAACAATGCAATAAGTGATTCTTTGGCGTGTAATAGAAAGATATTTTGATAAATAGATCAATAGATAGATAAACATTAGTCCTTTAGAAAATCGATTCAGGATCATAGTAATGAAACGCGGCCTAATGCTATCGATTTTGACAGAGTTATCTGCCCATCTCAATAATAACTGAGCGTTAATGAATATTGAATTTGTTTTTCTTTTTTTCTAGGCTTTTGTAAAAGAATATTTCCGTTACTTTTGACACAAGGTGGCGCTTTTATGTTCTTCTGTTTGTCTTCATTTCTTTGTTTGTGTTCTTATTGTTTCGGCGCATTTGCAAATTGACGCCGGCTTTGACTTTTCCGCTTTTTTTTTTCTGTTATTGCTATTTTCTGGTATTTTTATCTTAAAAGTAAAATATGCTTTATTTCGGTGCAAAATTAATCTTTTGGGATCTGCTGACATTATTTTTCCTTCTTCTGATCTCGTGTTGATAGATTTCAAGTTTAATCCAAAGAACGAAAAAAAAAAAAAAAAAAAAAAACACGTCTACCGTTTGATCAATACTCCAGATTCCGTAGAATGTCATTTTTAATTAATTACAATCAATAAAAACCAGATGACAAAGAGATCTAAATTTACAGATTTTTTTTTCTTTTTTTACTCAGCATATTATCTGGGTATTTCGCTTACAGTAATTGGCACTGTGGACGTAAAGGGTTAAATTTGAAATACCATGATAAACAAAGCAATATTGTGACCCAACAAAAAAAAAAGCCTGCAATGCTACGGGCTGTTTACGCTAGGTAGAAGTACAAGGTTTAGATTATTTTTAGATAGAAAATAATGATAGTAGAACGATTCCATAATACGGATGTCACTAAGTGCTACTTCTTGTCAAATTGATAATATTTATATTTTTTATATTACATATAAGATTAAGTTTAAATAAAAGGACATTTTATTTAAAAGGACCTCCAATCCGTGGGGAATTGGAGTAAGAAATATCTCGTAAATTTTAATGCTTCCAAAACGAAACGGCTATGGTTTAACCAACAGACAATCGTTCCTATCCCCTATCAACATTGATCAGGCTAGTCTCCATGAAAGCAATACACTGCGCCTTTTCGGCCTAATTCTCACAGTCGATCTCAAGTGGAACGAGTACATTGAATCAATAACCAAATCAACTGCTAGTAAGGTCAGGACCCTGTGTCGGTACAGGAAAGTTTTCTCGTCTAAATCCATCTTGCACATAAACAAATCAACCATCCGCTCGTGCATTGAATATTGCTGTCTCATCTGGACGGGCGCTTCTGCTATTCATTTCGTGGTTCTCGACAAAATCCAAAGAAAGATCTGCAATCTTATCGACCCCTACCTGAAAACTCGACTACAGTCACTTTCTCATCGACTTCTCTGTCTCTTCTACAAATATTTTCACAGCTTCACTAAACCCACTGGTGCCTCCTCTGCATGAATTTACTCGAGCTACCAGACTAGCAACTAGGTCCCACCCTTTTACAATGAAACCAATCAAATATAAATGCAACTTCTATTCTAATAGCTTCTTTTCTCGCACTTCCCGCCTGCAGAACTCCCTTCCGTATATATGCTTCGCTGATAGTCACAATCACCAAGAGTTTAAATGTCACGTCAATCGGCATCTTTTATCTTCTCGACTCTCATCCTTTCCTCGACAACCACTTGTTCTTCTCCCTTTTCACGCAGCTCTCTTCACATGAGGGTTTTCACCCTTCTCTTACTTATTCTACGACACTCCCTGGGACCTGTTCCTCTTTTTTTTCACTCTCCTCTTATTTAAGACCCCTGCGCACAAGTGACAGTAATGCCTTGCTTTGAGTGAAACAATTATTTTTTAAAAAGACATAACCAAGAATCATACAATCGTTATGCTCAATTATCACAATTATTGACGTGGGACAATATTCATCTTCTGCGTGACCGATCGTGTAAAAGTCGATAACAGAAAGTAGAACAAAATAATTTTTACAGGTTTTTTTTTTTAGTTTCCAAAGCACGTAATGTTTTTCTTGTCTTGTTCCAAGTACAATAAAAAACAGAAATTATAGATAATTATTTCCTCTTCAAAAACTCGACATAAGAGAAAAGCCACTCACATCATCAAGAAAAGAAATTTTATATTAATCATTTCACCCCTAGCAAGGCTGAAATACCACTGGTACCAAGGAGGTTAGAGCGAACGATAAAAAATATAAAAGGGATATCGAAGAAAAGATAAGAGATGGATGAGAATTAAGAAGATAAAAGATGACAATTGACGTTGCATTTAAACTCTTGAAGATTGTAGCTATTGGGATATTGAAGAGAAGATAAGAGATGAATGGGAATTAAGGAAATAAAAGATGACAATTGAAGTTGCATTTAAACTCTTGGTGATTGTAGCTATTAGGATGTTGAAGAAATGATAAGAGATAGATGAGAATCAAGAAGATAAAAGATGGCAGTTGACGTTGCATTTAAACTCTTGGTGATTGTAGCAATTGAAGTTGCATTTAAACTCTTGGAGATTGTAGCTATTGAGATGTTGAAGAAAAGAAAATAGATGGATGGAAATCAAGATAAAAGATGGCAACTGACGTTGCATTTAAACTTTTGTAGATTGTAGCTATTGGCATGTTAAGAGATAGAAGGGAATCAAGAAGATAACAGATGGCAATTGATGTTGAATTCAAACTTTTGGAGATTGTAGCTATTGGCATGTTGAAGAAAAGATAAGAGATGAATGGGAATCAAGTAGATAAAAGATGGCACTTGACGTTGCATTTAAACCTTTGGAGATTGTAGCTATTGGGATGTTGAAGAAAAGATAAAATTTGGATGAGACTCAAGAAGATAACAGATGGCAATTGACGTTGCATTTAACCTTTTGGAGATTGTAGCTATTGGGATGTTGAAGTTAAGATTAAAGATGAATGGTAATCAAGAAGATAAAAGATGGCAATTGACGTTGCTTTTCAACTTTTTGAAATTCTAGCTATCGGGGAAACAATTAATGGAAGTGAGTTCCACGAACGGAAAGTGCAGGAAAAGTAACTATTAGAGTAGAAGAGACGGTTACACTTAACTGCACTACCGGCCATAATCATTAGGCTACCCCAGTTTTTAAAGAAAATGATGTATTTCATACTATTTTTAGTATTTATTGCCAAGTTGAGAATTTTAATTGAAAATAGAATATTTCTTTTGTTACTGCACAATAACATGTGCATCAAATGAACTGTTCTGTTGTCCAGTTTTTGTGCTCTCTTCCCCATGCTAGTCTCTTCTTATTTGCTGGCCGAATCAAAGGCTTCCTGGCCGCCTTGTAAAAATTTACAAAATAATAAACCACTGCTGTAGTCTGGTATTTGAACTCAGAACTCTTTGGGTCAAGTCACGGGATCAAACTAACGTCTATATCCACTGAGCCATTCGTTTTAATATGCTTAGTTATTTGTCCAAACTTGCAACGCTACCCCTAACCATGAAACTAACGTTGACCATAAAATAATATTATGTCTAGTTTTCATTAGTTATTTTTTTCAGAGGTCACGTAAGCCAGCACAATCTGTTACTTCACTTTGCTAGTTTTTACTACCTCATAAAGTCAGTTTATGAACAAGTAAGCAATTGAGATCATCCCAGTTGAAAACAGACGACAAAATGAATGGATGACATGAAATTCTAGACAGCAGGAAACCGGGGTAAAATTATTATGGTACTCCCTACGAGGAATAAACGGGTATTATCCCAGTCGAGGCTCGTCGAAGGGTAGAGTCTCGAATGGGAAACATTAGACAGGAATTTTTGGCCGGGCTATATTGCCCGGAGAACCCACATTAAAAAGGGTTTATGCCATATTTTACCTTCGTGGGAAGGCGACTGAATACTGCAGTTACGACCATTAACTGCCTTGCGTATTGTCGAATTCTCTATCTTCGGGCGGAGAGTAAGGACCCAGTCGAGGATCCGTCGAGCGGGAAGGCCAATAAATACTGCACTTACGAGCAGTATAGTACAGGAGTTAATACGAGCAGTTAACGACAGCTACTAGTCAGGTATAATTGTAGTTCTTAATACCTTCGGGATTACTTATTTCTATATTACTACTAGCAGTATAGCCCGGTGTTGCTCGGGTGTAATGGAAGCTTTAAAACTAATCCATGGTCCTGGAGCTCACACTCTTTGGACGTTGGCACGAGAGACTAAAAATCAATAGTTGCTACTAGTTAAAGCGAAACTGTAGACTGAAAGAAAAATGAATGGATGTAAGTCAAATTTTGATTTCCTGGTATCGATATCAAATAAGTTTTTTTCGTCGTAAACTGAATTTTGAAAACTAAATAAGTCCTCTGAGCAAATGGTGTCTTGGCTGAGACTAAGAACTACAATTATACCTACTTAGAGCCAAACCCGAAGCAAAAACTAAAATAAAAGGGCTGAAAAAATACAGACATACAGGCAGATAAACAGACACACACACAAACTTCTTGCCTTTTATATATATATATTATCGATTTTCTGCACTATTGCAAGAACTGCAAACTTGAAACTTCTGAATATCGTTTCTTATGTCATTGTCTATGAGTGTATCAAATTTGATTAAAATCGGACCACTCCTTCTATAAGCCGATTTTTTCCATTATATATATATATATATATATGTGTGTGTGTGTGTGTGTGTGTGAAAGGCAAGATGTTTGTGTGTGGAAACCACATCCTAAACAGGGAACAATGGATGAGCCTCTTCACCTGTTCAATAGACGTGGGTGGAGTGTGAACCGGGCGATAGTTTAGTCTATCTACTCCAATTGAAAAAAAAAGTAAAAAGATTGGAAAAGAGAAAGCCGGCAACCACATCCTAAACAAAGAATAAGGGATGAGCCTCTTCACCTATTCAATAGACGTGGGTGAAGTGTGAATCGGGCGATAATTTAGTCTATCTACTCCAATTGAGAAAAAGAAAAAAGTAAAAAGATTGGAAAAGCGAAAGCCGGAAACCACATCCTAAACAGGGAACAAAGGGATGAGCCTCTTCACTTGTTCAACAAACGTGGGTGGAGTGTGAACCGGGCGATAGTTTGGTCTATCTACACCAATTAAAAAAAAAGGTTGGTGACTTGCTAAATTTTAACTTAAAGTCCAGTCAAAGAAATTTCTGCTAAAAAACAAAACCAATCCTTCAATTAGGCATGGAAAGTTTAAAATTAAACAAAAATTAGGCAAAAACGAACAAAAAATGGTTTACTTTTAACAATATTCAAGACAGCTGATTCCATCCCAAAACACACATTGTTTCTGCAGTGAGTTGAAAAAAATATTTTTTTAACTTTTTGGCCAGAGAATGGTGGGGCATTGGAGGGTCAATTAAATATCTATACAGCCAGCAAAGAATATATATATATATATATATATATATATATATATATACTGTAATTTTGTTATTACAATGGTTTAAAAAGTATAATATCACTACACAAAAATGTTCATGTTTCCAAAAAAGACTGTTCCTCTTCAGGTGATATATTAAAATAAATGGTGTAAAAATGATTTATTTTGAAAATATAAGATGAATTCATTATTTAGAAAATTAGAGAGTGGTAGTTGGAGGAAATGCATCAGGTGTGTCAAAATTGTTCAACCAAAAATGAGAATTATGTAACGATGGAGATTTAATATTTGCGTTATGAAAGGGTGTAGGATGACTTGGATCTAGACATGTCACTTTTTAATTTTGTCTGGGTATGATACATAGTGGGACCTTAGATTTTTTAAATGGGTAGATAATTTTTAACAGGAGGTTGGATTTTAAGTTTTTTTTTTATTGAAGAATGGATTTTTTTACTACTATCTATGAGTAAAAATGATAGAATGTTTAAGTTAGAATTAGGATTAAATAGTTGTGGTATATAGTTATATACTATTAAGAACAACAGTTAAGTATCGTGTGAATCATTTATTTTACTAAAATAATTTTCATTTTGTTTAATTTATGTTAGAGTATAAATGAAACACTGTAATTATTTAAATTTTAAAGAAAATTATTTTGTCTTAGTAAGGTATCTAGTGGGTGCACATATTAAATAAGTAAATAATTTTTAATAGTAAGTTACATTTTTTTAAAATTACTTCATGCGTAAAAGGGCTGAAATATTCATGTGATAAATATGATTAATAACTATGGTATATTAAAGTTTAATCTGCGAGTTCTTTGACTTTTTTTATAATTTATGCTATCACACACTAATTGTGCACTATAGAAAAATGGTAGTTTGGAAAAAAAAACACTACCTACTTTAACATCAATGCATCGTTCATTCAGTAATGAGATAGAACACTCTAACTGGTACACCACTCTAACATATGTATACATGGTATATCACACGCTAAAAGTCTGTCAAACGCCCATAGCTCAGAGGTAGAATCGCCGACTGACGCCAATTCGGTCGAGTTTCTATACTGGGTAAAAGCAATCGGATGTTTAACCGTGCTGATGAGCTGTGATACAGAGAAACAGATCTGTTTATGGATATACATATATATATATATATATATATATATATATATATATTAAAATTGATATATAACCATATTATATATATATATATATATATATATATATTAAAATTGATATATAACCATAATATATATATATATATATATATATATATATATATATATATATATAATATGGTTATATATCAATTTTACTTTGCAACATGAAAATTTCTATATAACCATATAATTATATTATATTAAGCTCTATAATACTCATTATATTGAGCACTGTTTATAATAAAATAAATACCAGATCACTCAAAAGAAATATATATATATATATATATATATATATATATATATATATACAACTGATACATAACTATATAATTATATTAAGCTCTATAATACTCATTATATTGAGCACTGTTTCTAATAAAATAAATGCCAGAGCACTCAAAATAAAAAAAAAACCTTGAGTCCTCTTCACTTGGAATTATATATATATATAATGTACTTTTCCGTCGATTTCAACATACGAAGATTCGATAACCCCATTTAGTTTTTTATGTTTGTGTCGTATGTGACACGTCAGTCCTGCTCGTGACCTGCATACAAGTCCGCATATTGTGCAACAGCGGGGATATTGGAACATAACCACACGAATATATGCCATTGTTTTTCATCTGTTAGCCGAACAATACGACCGATTTCGAAAATTTGAATACAACTCCGCCACAAATATCGCCCGAAGATAATAAGAGACAATGTACAGCTGATAGGTTCTCTTTAGCTTGTCTGCATACCTGAGTCAGAGTAGTCCAACAGTCCTTTGTCCAGTGTCAAGCTGGTTATACATGAGAATTTAGGTATTCGCTCCTTCAGAAGGTAGCTGAAGAGAGTGACAAAAGAGGACTACAAATAAACTGCAAGAAAACTGAATGCAGGGTCATCAGCAAAAAGAGCAGCCCAAAATGCCAAATACAGGTAGGGGATACTAAAATTAGGCAGGTACAAAAATTTAAATACCTTGGAACAGAAAACGGAAAGTGCGACACAGAAATCCGAAGGCGAATTGGCATGGCGAAGGACGCGTTCCAGAAGTTGAGTAAAGTATTAAGAGACAGGAAAATTCTGCGAGAAACAAAGAGTACTGGATTTCTATGTGATGTCAGTTCTTCAATATGGCAGTGAATGCTGGACAATATCATCAAAGATGAAGGAAAAACTGGAAGCAACTAAAATGTGGTTCTACAGAAGCATACTGGATATAAAGTGGGGGATCAGTTCCATATTTAAATCAATATATAAACTGACCCCTCATTTTGTGACCAAAGCAGTTTCTATACATTTATATTCCTGAGATCCAAAAGCACAAGGATGCATTCCATGAGCTGAGTAAAGCATTAAGAAACAGGACAATTTCACTAGAAACAAAGAAAAGAGTACTGGATTGCTATGTGATGTCAGTTCTTCAATATGGCAGTGAATGCTGGACAATATCATCAAAGATGAAGGAAAAACTTGAAGAAGTTGAAATGTGGATTGAACATGTGAATAATGACGAGGTTTTGGAAAAGATAGAAACGAAAGGGAAATTAATAGTGAGCATCAGGAAGAGACAGCTAAAGTTCCTGTGACATGCAATGAGGAAAGAGGGCTTGGAGAACCTGATACTAACAGGCCAGATAGAAGGAAAAAGTGACAGAGGAAAGTAGCGGATAACATATTTGAACGAACCGAGCAGTTGGATGACAGAACGGGGGATGCGTGGTGTACCAGGAGAAAGCGGGCTAAAATCCATCAGGGATGGATAGAGATGGACAGCCACGATCGCCTACGTCCTGAAAGGACAGGGCACATAGAAGTCGTCACTCATCTTTACAATCTGACCAGCCCAGCGACGGTATCAGGAAAGTCGCAGTTCTAAAATTGTTGCATTTTGGGGAAAGATCAGCATTGGATATTCTGTACGAAAAAGTATAACCACATATTGCGTGGAGGCCAAGTGTACCAGTAAAATCATAAATTTAACATTCGTTCGTGCATAGCATACTGTTACCATATCTCGTCGGGTGCTCCTTCTATTCATCGCGAGATTCTCGACAAAATCCAAAGAATGATTTTTTTTTTTAATCGTATCACCCCGAGCAAGGCAGTAACGCCACTGATGTGCAGGGGGCTACATAAGTGTAAAAAAGATTAATTAGAAGAGGGTGAAGAGGAAGACGAACCAGTTAGAAATAGAAAGATGAGAATGCAGGTGTGATGACAATTACATCGGTGGAGACAAGGGAAAGATATACGGGGTGGGGACAGAGCTAGAGTCCAGTATCAATAATTGTTAATAAATAACAGATTGAAACCCGACCGAATTTTTTTTAATCGTATCACCCCGAGCAAGGCGGTAATGCCACTGATGTGCAGGGGGCTACATAAGTGTAAAAAGATTAATTAGAAGAGAGTGAAGAGGAATACGAACCAGTTAGAAAGGAGCAATAGAAAGATGAGAATGCAGGTGTGATGACAATTACATCGGTGGAGACAAGGGAAGGATATACGGGGTGGGGAGAGAAATAGAGTCCAGTATCAATAATTGTTAATAAATAACAGATTGAAACCCGACCGAATTTTTTTTAATCGTATCACCCCGAGCAAGGCGGTAATGCCACTGATGTGAAGGGGGCTACATAAGTGTAAAAAGATTAATTAGAAGAGAGTGAAGAGGAAGACGAACCAGTTAGAAAGGAACAATAGAAAGATGAGAATGAAGGTGTGATGACAGTTTCAAAGGTGGAAAGAAAGGAAAGGATATACGGGGTGGGGAGAGAGCTAGAGTCCAGTGGTTAATAGATTAGTATTGGCATTGCATTTAAATTCCTGGAGGTTGTAGCTGTCAGGAAAGCAAGAATATGGGAGCGAGTTCCACAGGCAGGAAGTGCGAGAGAAGAAGCTACAGGAGTAGAATTGTCGTCTGCATTTGGCTAACCTAACTGTGAATGGGTGGGACCCAGTTGCCAGTCTGGTTGCACGAGTAAACACCTGTTGAGGAGGCACCAGTGACTTAAGTTCGTCCGAGCAGAAGCCATGAAAGTATTTATAGAACAGACAAAAGGAGGCTATATTTTGTCGGTGGAGAAGTGGCTGTAGTCGAGGCGCCAAGTCAGTACCTATCACATTACTGATTCTCCTTTGGAGCCTGTCGAGAACACTGAGGTGAACGGCTGGGTCGCCTGACCATATATGGCAGCAGTACTCCATGCACGGACAAATGGTTGACTTGTATATATGCAGGATGGATTCAGGCGGAAAAAACATCCTGGCCTTACACAGTGACCCAAACTTCTTAGCAGTGGATTTAGCTATGGACTCGATGTAGTGGTTCCATTTGAGATCAGAAGAGAAGGTAAGGCCGAGGAGGTGCAGTGTATTGCTCTCAGGGAGAATCGATTGGTCCATGCTTATGGGAGGCAGGAGAGGTTGCCTGTGATGATTGACAGACAACAGCTTGGTCTTAGAAGCTTAGAAATTGACAAGCCACTTCTTGCCCCAATTCACCACAGAGTGTAGATCCCGTTCAAGGTCAGCAGCGGGATTATGTTTGTCTGCCACGACGGGTTCTGTTCTGACCTGGCATATCGACTTTAGTAATTTTCTCACAGACGTGATGTGGCTTCCCTATGTCTTTTCTTCAGATATTTTCATAGCAACCTCTATGATAAATTTTTCCCTTGTGTTCCGACCAGATAAATTTAAGCCCCCGACTAGGTTGGCATCTAGGTCCCTCCCTTAGCCATCAATTCTATTCCAACAGTTTTTTTTATTGCACTTCCCGCCTGTGGAATTCCCTTCTGTATACTTGCTTCCCTGAATGCTACAAATCTGCAAAGATTTAACCCTCTAGGGCCATTCGTATCATATTTGATACAGTATGAAAACAAGCCTTGAAAGAAATATTTTCCTGAACATTTTTTTAAGAGAAATATTTTATAAATTTCAAATGAAAGCAGTACTGACTGCTCAGTCAATGAATACCAAATGTTTCCTTATAGGGAAATACCAAATGTTTCCTTATAGGGAAATACTGTATCAAATATGATACGAATGGCCCTAGAGGGTTAAATGCAACATCAATTGCTCTTTTCTTTATCCTGAATCCTGTTCATCTTTTATCATGTCTTCATCCTTTATCATGTCTTCATTAACCCCTGCAGCCAATATTTTTTCTCACGGTGACCCACTGCACATTAGTAGTAGCCCCGTTTTGATTGGAGTGACGACCTGGCCACACTTAACTGCGTTTCCTGTCTTTCACGCTTGTAAATTTAGCACATTTTTAACCTCCCTCAGGAGAAAATACGGGAAGCAACCGAAATGTGATTCTACAGAAGGATGCTGAGCATACCATAGACAGAGGGTGTGAGCAAACGACCAGGATTTAGAAAGAATGGGAACAAAATTATACCTAACATAGAAAAGAGACAGCTGAAGTTTCTGGGACATGTAGTAAGGAAAGAGGGTTTGGAGAATCTGATGCTCATGGGACGGAGAGAGGGAAGAGAAGAGAAGGGAAACAGTTGCGTGACATACTTAAGGGCTTGACTAGATGGATGACTGAGCGGGATTTGAACAAGGTCTGTTAAGGGCGATGTGAAGGGCTATCATCGACTATGTCCTGAAGAGACACAGCATATAGAAGAAGAAGAAGAAGAAGAAGAAGAAGAAGAAGAAGTTATTAAATTTGCCAAGAAACTAACTCGTGTCTTATATTCGACTTATACGCGAGTTAATTTACAATCTTTCTTTTTAGTTTCCTCGGAGAATATAAACGAATAGTCGTCTGGAGGAGATCGACTTATACACAGGGAATATACGGTAATTATGCGCAGCTGAATTCCTTGCAGTCACTTACACACAAATAGCCTTGGGAAAGGCATTAACCCATCTCTTCCCTCCAGTTATTGGTTAAATAACAGGACAGATAGGGTTCTATAGCCTTGATCGGCAACCGGTCTACCGCAGAATGTAATGGCAACCTAATGCGGGAAAATCTTCTGCCCAGTCAGTTATGTCTCCTTCGAGACATGATCGCTCAAGTGTGTTTCACATATGACACTTAAGTGATTGATCTGAATAAAAGATTTGAATAGGACGATAGATTGCGTTCTATAGCCTTTGTTGGCAACCAGTCTACCGCAGAAAGTAATGGCAATCTACTATGGAAAAACCTTTTGTCCCGTTAGTCATGTCTCTGTCGAGACATGATCACCCAAAGCGTGTATCACGTAGGGCACTTAACTGACTGAATGAAGATAATAGTTGGAAACATAAGTAAAGCTTCTACTGGGCAAAAAGTGGAGGATCAGTTTTCTATTGTTATTAAGTAATAAACTGATCCCCCACATAATTACTACTTATTAATACAATCCGACTCTTCTCCCTTCAGCCATAGTTTAAAGAGCAGGATAGAAAATCTTCTGCCTAGTCAGTCATGTCTCTTTCGAGACATGATCACCTAAAGTGTGTGTCACGTATGGCACTTAACTGACTGAATGAAGATAATAGTTGGAAATGTAAGTAAAGCTACTACTGGGCAAAAAGTGGGGGATCAGTTTTCTATTGTTAGTAAGTAATAAACTGACCCCCCACTAATTAAAACTTATTAATACAATCCGTCTCTTCTCCCTTCAGCTATAGTTTAAAGAGCAGGATAGAAAATCTTCTGCCCAGTCAGTCATGTCTTTTTCGTGACATGAAGCGTGTATCACGTATGGCACTTAACTGACTGACTGACGCACTGTACAGTACGCACGTTGTTTACTCTGGAAAAGTATGAAGAATATGGCGCTTTGAGGCCTGCTTCGGGATATTCGAGCAAATGGAAGCATATACAATTATTTATGGAGGAGGATATTCTAGCGGCCGAGAGGTGACGTGTATTTTTATCTACGTAAATTAGATTGCGAATTTATAAAAAAAAAAAAACTTTCGTACGGAGGCGCGCAGTTTTCAATGTAATTATCGCTAACGAAAATAAAAATTCTCACAGGTAGATGAACAGACGGATAGACTGTAATATGAACATATTGAAATAGATAGAAAAACAGATATATATATATATATATATATATATATATATATATATAGAGAGAGAGAGAGAGAGAGAGAGAGATGTATACCGACTGATATAAAATGACAATAGATAGATAGATAGATAGATAGATATGAACAGAGAATGAGATAGATAGATAGATAGATAGATAGATAGATAGATAGATAGATAGAACAGAATCGGATAGATAGATAGATAGATAGATAGATAGATAGATAGATAGATAGATATGAACAGAATCGGATAGATAGATAGATAGATAGATAGAGAGAGAGAGAGAGAGCGAGAGGGGGTATGTACAGTGACATAGATAGATAGATAGATAGATAGATAGATAGATAGATAGATATGAACAGAATCGGATAGATAGATAGATAGATAGATAGATAGATAGATATGAACAGAATCGGATAGATAGATAGATAGATAGATAGATAGATAGATAGATATGAACAGAATCGGATAGATAGATAGATAGATAGATAGATAGATAGATAGATAGATATGAACAGAATCGGATAGATAGATAGATAGATAGATAGATAGATAGATAGATAGATAGATAGATAGATAGATAAAGAAACTGTGATAGATAGATAGATAGATAGATAGATAGATATTAACAGAATCGGATAGATAGATAGATAGATAGATAGATAGATAGATAGATAGATAGATAGATAGATAGATAGATAGAGAGATAGCGAGAGAGCGAATGTACAGTGACATAGATAGATAGATAGATAGATAGATAGATAGATAGATAGATAGATAGATAGATATGAACAGAATCGGATAGATAGATAGATAGATAGATAGATAGATAGATAGATAGATAGATAGTAAGTAACTGTTTAAAGTTTTCGCTTGGTTTATTAAATATAGAAAAATCAGTTGTTTTTTTTTTTTTACTTTTCCCATGAACTAAAACAAACCACTTTCCTCGGATTCTCGTTGTCATCTTCATATTTCCTTCGTCACATTTCATTTTTTTCTTTTTTTTTCAAGAAGAATCCATCTTGTCTTTCATGTTACAATCCTCCTAGAAATTGATATTTTGAAAATAAAATTCTCTAAAGACCCAAACAAATGGTGATCCCAAGATGTAATATCTATTGAAGAACTTTCTAGTTTTTTTTTTTTGTTTTTTTTTTTTTGTCAATGTTACAACAGTTTTTTTGGGAATGTTTTTCTGGTCACGGAGACTGTATACTCTTCTCGATGTAGCATATCACCTTTCTTGTTGAATAATTGCAGAGGCTTTTCACAAGTGGTTGCCTTAAAACAGCACAATTTATAATCCGGTAAGTCGCCATGAGTGCTTAAAATATTGGAATAGAATAGAATAAAAACAAGATTGAAAACGAGGGAATTAGTCAGAAATAACCTATTTACAGTGATTTATGCAATTATTCTAAGCAAAAGGTCAGACATTAAATATAATTGCCATATATTCGTACAAACTTCTTGATAATTTTCAAAGGTCTCATTTAAATATTTTGGTTTTCTGCCGTTATCTTCTTCTTTATCAATATTTATCTTTGTCAATTTGCAAAGAAAGTCAATGAAAGTTACAATATATCACTAAAAGGACATTATGAATAAAGACAAAAAGAAAACATCTTCTTCTTCTTCTTCTATGTGCCCTCTCCCTTCAGGACGTAGGCGATCATGGCTCTCCACGTCTCCCTATCCCTTGTGGCTCTTAGTACGTTTGCTCCTGTTGCTCCTGGCAACCCCCGTTCCGTCATCCACCTGATCAGACCCTGCAAATATGTTATCCGATGCCTTCCTCTGTCTCTCCTTCTTTCTATCTGTCCAGTCAGTATCAGGTTCTCCAGGCTCTCCTTCCTCATTGCATGTCCCAGGAACTTCAGTTGTCTCTTCCTGATGCTCAGCATCAATTTCCTTTGATCACAAGTGACATTATCATGTTCTTAAACATACTCGTCAGGTCAAGACTTTCATGTGGATATCATGTATTACATCAAACCCGTTCATAAATTAACAGCTGTAAACGACCACTTTCTCAGATCAATGGCTGAAATGGCTTTGAGTGAATGAAGCCAGTGTGTCATGCACAATACACTTTCCATAATTCAACTTTTTCTGGATTATTTTGAATATTAACTGTTGTATCTTTGGAGTCTGACGAAAAGCTTTTTCTTTTGCAAAATACGTATTACCCATGAAATTGTAGAATATGTAAAATTTTTCTAAACCATATATATATATATATTCTCTACTATATGTTGGACGATTCCATATTTGTTGAGGGCAGTTAACACATGTTACCTTTTTTTTACCAAGTCTTATCTTAGAAAGCACATGCTGATTAATTCTTGTTTCCATACTGTAAATTTGGCCCTGATGATGAATGATGACGTTCGAAACTACTCGGTTAACCTATGGACAATTTTTACAAAAATATAACTCGGAAATAAAAAGCCTCATTAGAAAATATGAGAAAATGCAAAAGAAAATCTGCAAGGCTAAGTTGTCGCTATCGTTTAACATAACGTGTTTAAAAGAAAAGATGCTGCCAAAATATACGTACTTATATATATCTTACGGTCATATCACGTTGAATACACCAGTTCTTGCTCGATCACCGAAGTTATGCAACGTTGAGCCTGATCAGTAGATAGATGGGTGACCACTTGGGAATACCAGGTGTTGTAAGCGTTATTGACGGATGTGCGTTGTGGTACAGTGGATGTCGGCTCGGAGGGGGAAATCGATGACCCGAGTTCCAATTCCAGTCGAACACTTTGCATTCACTTAAGCACTGGTACCCTTGGGAAAGGTATTAATCTGTCCCTTCCCTCCAGTTATGGGTTGAATAACTGAGGTCTGTTGTTCATGCGATCTGTGGCAGACTTCTGCACCAATAGTTTGTTATCAGCAGTTCCCAAAAGTGTGGATGGCGCTACACAAGCCTTGACCACTTTAAACCATTCTTTGTGTGGTTGTCTAACTATGTTAGACGCCCATATGTCGAAATCGACGGGAGAGTCCATTTCAAACATACGCACCGTAATGGGGGTGCTAGAGAGTGTCGTCAGTGATGTCATCGCGAGTATCACTAGGGGGTTTCGGGTCTTTCAACATCATACCCCCCTCACCGCGCCGACCCGACCAGAGATGATCAGCCTCCGGACCCACCCTCGATAAGCGCTTTCTGACACTGGAAAATTACGTTTAGACCCGGTATGAAACCCTGAAAATGCTTCCGATTGGCGACAGTCAGAGCCACTTTCCATTTAGAGGCGCACCGCACATGAGCTCGTCCGAAACATTAATTTAGACGCAGAATTTCGGGGAATTTTAACTAACAATTTGGAGTCCAGGCACTCTCTCTTTTGATCCATAACCAATTAGCTGTTCTTTCCGCTGTTTTGGTTATGGACTTGAGTGCTTTTCTTTTTTTTACTCCCACTATCCCAATATCTGTTAAGGCTTTGCATAAGGACCTTGCTGCAAATCCTCTAGTCCCCACTTCTATAGGAGTGCAGCAAGCCCTCCAGCCTTTAACCCTGCATTATATATATATTTGAAAAAAATTTTACCAGTTAAAATCATATGACACGCTCACAAAAATAAGCGGAAGTTCTTTCTACTTTTTCTTTATATCTCAATCTCTGATAAAGCTTTAATAGAATTAAATAGAATTAAATAGAATTTAATAGAATTTAATAGAATTAAATAGAATTTAATAGAATTTAATAGAATTAAAGCCTGTCGATTGATAAACCTTTCCTGTTTTTTTTTAGTTTATCATTCACACGGTCCATATTTGATCAGCTTTTAATCTAAATCTCACACATTCATATATACATGCATACATACATACACATTTGTTTGTGAGCGTAACAATGCTTATAAATTTATGAAGTTACACTTGCTAACAGATTGGCTTCTACGTCCAACCATTTTACTGTCAAAATAGGCAAATTAACCGTTTCTTTCTCGCACATTCCGCCGGTGGGACGTCCGTATACTTGCTTCAGTGTTAACTCAGTCAGTTAAGTGCCATACATGATACACGCTTGGGTGATCATGTCTCGAAAAAGATATGACTCGCTGGGCAGAAGTTTTTTTCCCGCAGTAGGTTACTAATACTTCCTGCGGTAGACTGGTCGGCAACCAAGGCTATAGAAACCAATCTGTCTTGCTATTTAGCCCATAGTTGGAGGGAAAAGAAACGGATTAATACATTTCTCAAGAGTATTTGCGCGTAAGTGAATGCAACGAATTCCACTCAAATTCGAACTTAGATCTCTGATTTTTGCTGATAGCTAAAATCTCCAAAAGTTTAAGTGCAACATCACTTGCCATATTCTATTTTCTTGATTCCCATCTTTTTTTTTATCCTTTCTTCGATCTCCCCTGTACCTTGTTCTCTTTTTCTTCTTTTTTGTTTTCTCCTCTACTCTTTCTGTAATCCCCTGTGCATCAGTGACAGTACTGCCTTGCTTGGAGTGAAATGAAAATAAATAAATAAATAAAAACTGTCACTGAAAAGCCATTTTTACAAAACCAGCTTCAAACATTTTAATTTTTGTCTTCATACATACTGACCAACCAGAGATGCCGTACAAGATGCGTGTGGCAAAAAATGACAAAAAAAAAGCAAGAAAAAATAAACAGGCGAGAGTCGTCTCTCTTCTTCTTCTTCTTCTTTTTCTTACTTCTTCACTCGAACAACCCCGAGAACAGTCTGCAAAAAAAAAAAAAAAAAAAAAAATGCAAAACGCGCTCACTGGTACTAAAGAAAAAAAACGGCTTGCTTTATACAGTCGAGGACAGACCATAATTTTTATGCGAATGACGAGACAACGAGATTTCGCGTTAACTGTTCGAGACCGCCTGGCATAAAACATGGGCACCGCCAATTTGGTTCTTTTTTACCACGGAGCAGCTGGATTTTACACGACGCACAGACTTGTTGGCATTTCCGAGGTTAGCTGTTTTCACAATTTTCCCCGCAATTAGCAGACGATAAGTATCTTTTCGGAGAGTCACTTCACAATATAATCAATAATATGTTTCCTCCTGTTAAGATGTTTTAACATTGGAAAGACATTTCTTAATACATCTTTCGTCATTTAACCAGTAAGTTTGAGAATAAATCTAGATTTTGGTTTCTTCCGGGCCTGATTATTTTATAAATTTGATCAATTCTTGTTTGCTAAGTAGTGTTACAGTAATGAATTATTTTCATTTTTCGCGTATATATTCTTGTATATAATATTACAAAATTAGTTCTTGGCAATATCGACTACATAGGATCAAATCAAACTGTTTCTTGACGAGCGTCAACATCTTTCCGTCTTTTTTCATGCAGTCGACCATTACAATTTATGAGTTAGTTAAGTTTCGTACGTGATGTTTAGGGGATCATGTCCCGAAAGAGCTATGACCAACTGGACAGAAGATTTTCCTGCAGTAGGTTGCCAGCCACTTCTAGATGACATCTCCTCCAGGACACATGGATATAGGCGTTGGTTAGTTCAAGTGACTTGACACAAAGAGCTGTGACTTCCATAACTTGCGACAGCAGCGGTGAACTACTCATATAGAGAATTTTTACTTTGGCCATAAAGTGAGGGATCAGTTTATATTTTGATTGTAATGTAGAATTGATCCCCCACTTTATACCCACATATAATAATATAGAAACTTTTTTAAATAATCATATCGCCCCAAGCAAGGCATTTTACTGCCATTGTTTTGCAGGGGGTTACATAGGAGGAAACTTATGAGAAAGAGTGACAGGTTATAGTGGGTGTGGAGAAGTGGTTAAGAGAAGAATTACTTTGGCCATGAAGTGGGGGATCAGTTTATATTTTGATTGTAATGCAGAATTGATCCCCCACTTTATACCCACATATAATAATGTAGAAACTTTTTTATAATCATATCGCCCCAAGCAAGGCATTTTATTGCCACTGTTTTGCATGAGGTTACATAGGAGGAAATCTTTGAGAAGGAGACACAAAATAAAGTGGGTGTCAGGAAGCGGGTAGAAGAGGGGTGAAAATACTGCAGAAATGAGATGAGAGCATGAGAAAGAAGATGCAAGTTTGTAAGTTAGGAAATGACTATTGACATTTAAATTCTTGGAGATTGTAGCTGTCGGGCTATCTATCTATCTATCTATCTATCTATATTTTTTTATAACCATATTAGCCCCAAGCAAGGCATTATACTGCCACTGCTGAATTACATAGGAGGAATGTTATGAGAAGGAGTTACAGAATGAAGAAAGTGAGTAAAAAACGGATGAAAATACTGATGAGAGTGGAGTGGACGGAGAAAGAAGCATGAGAGAGAGAGAGAGAGAGAGAGAGAGAGAGAGAGAGAGAGAGAGGATGCAGGTTAGTGAGATAGGAGATGACTATTAACTTTACATTTAAATTCTTGAAGATCATAGTTGACGGGCTATCTATCTATCTATCTATCTATCTATCTATCTATCTATCTATCATTTTTTTATAATCTCATCGCCCCAAGCAAGTCATTTTCCTGCCACTGTTTTGCAGTGATGTTACATAGGAGGAAAATTATGAGAAAGAGTGACAGGTTATAGGGGGTGTCAGGAAGTGGGTAAGAGAATACTGATGAGAGTAGAGTGGACGGAGAAAGAATCATGAGAGAGAGGATGCAGGTTAGTGAGATAGGAGATGACTATTGACTTTACATTTAAATTCTTGGAGAATGTAGCTGTCGGGCTATCTATCTATCTATCTATCTATCTTTTTTATAGTCATATAGTCAAGGTATTTTACTGCAACTGCTTTGCAGGGGCTTACATAGGAGGAAAGTTATGAGAATGAGTGACAGGTTATAGGGGGTGTCAGGAAGTGGATAAGAGAAGGATAAGAATACTGATGAGAGTGGTGTGGATGGAGAAAGGAGCATGAGAGAGAGGATGCAGGTTAGTGAGATAGGAGATGACTATTGACTTTACATTTAAATTCTTGGAGATTGTAGCTGTCGGGCTATCTATCTATCTATCTATCTATCTATCTATCTATCTATCTTTTTTATAGTCATATAGTCAAGGTATTTTACTGCAACTGCTTTGCAGGGGCTTACATAGGAGGAAAGTTATGAGAATGAGGGACAGGTTATAGGGGGTGTCAGGAAGTCAAGTTCCCCTAGGTGGATAGCAGGAGCACCAGACCGAGGGATACAACTACATGGCATCTGGAAGTGGCATCGCATATGAAATGAGAATTATATACCCCAGTGAATGAAATCAAGGATTTGGTTGAAAATTCCTAGCACCTGAAGAAGGCCAGAGCGTACAACGACCGAAACGTCGTAAAGATGGCAATAAAGATGAAGACATAAGTCCGAAAAGTGTCATTCAGTCAGTTTAGTGTCATACGTGATACGCGCTTTGGGCGATCATGTCTCGAAAGAGACATCACTGACTGGGCAGAAGATTTTTCTATACTACTCTTTAAACTATAGCTGAAGGGAGAAGAGACAGATTGTATTAATAAGTAGTAATTAGTGGGGGATCAGTTTATTACTTAATAACAATAGAAAACTGATCCTCCACTTTTTGCCCAGTAGAAGCTTTACTTATGTTTCCAACTATTATCTTTATTCAGTCAGTTAAGTGCCATACGTGATACACGCTTTGGACGATCATGTCTTAAAAGAGACGTAAGTGACTGGGCAGAAGATTTTCTATCCTGCTCTTTAAACTATAGTCGAAGGGAGAAGAGACGGATTGTATTAATAAGTAGTAATTAGTGGAGGATCAGTTTATTACTTAATAACAATACAAAACTGATCCCCAACTTTTTGCCCAGTAGAAGCTTTTTTTATGTTTCCAACTATTATCTTTATTCAGTCAGTTAAGTGCCATACGTGATACACGCTCGGATGATCATGTCTCGACAGAGACATGACTGACTGGGCAGAAGATTATCTCGCAGCAGGTAGCTATTGATTTCTGCGGTAGACTGGCTACCAGCCAAGGCTATAGAACCCACTCTGTCCTGTGATTTAACCCATATCTGAAGGAAAGAGACGGATTAATATCTTTCCCAAGGGTATTTGTACGTAAATGAATGCAAGGAAATCAACTGGAATTCGAACTCGGCTCCCCGAATTGTCGTTCCGAACCTATATCATCTGCACTACAACGCACATCCAAAAAGTGTTAGTAATGTAAATACGATCTCATATCAGAAGTATAAACAAATACATTCTTTTTTTGTTGTTTGTTTTCTTACAAAGTGAAATATCAACCGGCCTAGAACGTCCACCAAATAGGAATTGATCCTGTACACCCATTTCTTTTTTTGCAACAAGGAAAACGTTCCTATGGCCGAAGCGTATGCAAAATCTAAACTTATTTATAAATGGAACTGTGTGTGTGTGTGTGTGTGTGTGTGTGTGTGTGTGTGTGTGTGTGTGTCCGTTACCTATAGACTCCGAAACGGCTGAACCGATTTTCTTGAAAATTTACACAGTTGTTCTATAAGCGTCTGCGAGTGTTCTTAGCTAGGTTTTGTGTCGAGGTGCCTCCGATAAAAATCGAAAATCGATAATCTAAAAAAATCGGGTTATAGAAGGAGTGTTCCGATTTTAATCAAATTTGATACACTCATAAACAAAGACATAAGAAACGATATTCAGAAGTTTCAAGGTTGCAGTTCTTACAATAGGGCAGAAAATTGATAATATATATATATAAAAGGCAAGATATTTGTGTGCGTGTGTCTGTTTATTTGCCTGTAAGTCTGTATTTTTTTCAGCCCTTTTATTTTAATTTTTGCTTCGGGTTTGGCTATAAGTAGGTATAATTGTAGTTCTTAGTCTCAGCCATGATACCATTTACTCAAAGGACTTATTTAGCCTTCAAAATTCAGTTTACGACGAAACGAAACTTATTTGATATCGATACCAGGAAATCAAAATTTGACTTACATCCAATCATTTTTCTTTCAGTCTACGGTTTCGCTTTAACTGGAAACAACTACTGCTTTTTAATCTTTCGTACCAACGTCCAAAGAGTCTGAGCTTTAGGACCATGGATTAGTTTTAAAGCTTTCATTACACTTCAGCCATTATTTTTATCTTTGGCGCGATGATTGTTATTAAAGCAACAACCCCTTTGTTGGCTCCGAAGAACGTAATCTTTTTGCTTCTCGGTTTTTCTGTATCTTATTCCTCATATTGATATGACAGGCGGGCAGCACGTTATAACCATAAAAGAGACACCTTTACCCAGGTTATCACCTAATCGCAAATCACCAGCAACCATCAAATCCATAATCAGACCTTTTCCCGACCAACACTCTTGCTTTTTTTCAGCCTGATTTCGTTTACCCCTTGACACTGACCCCACAACCGCGTCCTTCATCCCAAGCACGCGATATAAAGTTCTGACGGCAAAAAAATCACACAAGAGCTTAGAAAACTTGTTATTTTTCTCTTCTTCTGTTAAAGGGATAACAATGCTATAAGGTTAGGGTGGGTGGCAAAAGATGGGCGTGTTTGCGAATATGGGTAAGATGAAAAGGGAACTACTCCCTCTCTTAAGAAATCTATAACTTTTTGGTTTATTCTTTCTCTCTCTCTCTCTCTCTGTCTGTCTCTCTCGCGCTTGCTTGCTTGCTCAGACACACAGAGAAAAATATCAGTCAGTCAAGTGACATACGTGATACACACTTGGGCGATCATGTCTCAAAAGAGACATGTCTGACTGGGCAGAAGATTTCCCCGCATTACTTTCTGAGGTAGACTGGTTGCCAGCCAAAGTTATAGAACCCAATCTATCCTGCTATTTAACCCATAGCTGAATAAGTACAAACAACTAGGAAAAAGTGTCTTTAATCTAATATGTTTCCCTTCAATAAGCTTCTTCAGAGATTTTATAAAAACGAATGATATAAAAATCTTTTTAAATATCCAAGAGGCAGTGTATGTTGGTTGGTGTATGATTTCATTGGTCATTTTTGTGTCACGTAAAGCAATGGATGAATACCAAATGTGGAAGCAAAATCGTGGGTTTGTTTAAATGTGTGTGCCACGTGTAATAAAATCATTATATGTTTATTATGAACTAGCAGTATAGCTCGGCGTTGCTCGGGTGTAATGAAAGCTTTAAAAATAAATCCATGGTCATGGAGCTCAAACTCTTTGGACGTTCATCTTCAATATGGTTTCATAGTACAATTAATTGGAGTAGATAGACTAAATAATTGGAGTAGATAGACTAAACTATCGCCTGGTTCACACTCCACCCACATCTAGTGAACAGGTGAAGAGGCTCATCCCTTGTTTCCTGTTTAGGATGCGGTTTCCGGTTTTCTCTTTTCTAATCTTCTCACTCTTATGTAGCCCCCTGTACATCAGTGGCGTTACCGCCTTGCTTGGGGTGATATGATTAAAAAAAAAAAATTGTATATAATTGCCACTTTTATTAACAAGAGAAAAAACCTTTGGTCCATTGAAGATGTCAAACCTTCGATTTCATGAAATTTCTTTGGCAGCAGTCAGAATGGCATTCCAGAGGTCATCCTTGGAGGTGTACTGCCTTCCTTTTCAAGATGCTCCACAGATTTTCAATGGGATTTAAATCTGGAGAACAGGCTAGCCATTGTATTATTTTCCCATGTCTGGCAAAAACATGAGACGGTGCATTATCATGCATAAATACCATCTTTTTTTCGGAATGGCAAATTCTTCTTCTTGTGCCAGGATTCAAGGTGTTCCTTAATAAAGTCAGTGTAGAGTTTGGCGGTCATTTTCACTATCTGCGACTCTGAATGATCCTACCAGCTCATTACCAATGATTGCAGCACAAATCATCACACCACCACCTCCTTGTTGATGCCTGATCTGGTGGGGAATTTGACCCTCATTACAGTACCATTCTTTCCTCTACTCATCGGGTTCATCTAGGGTCGCTCGACACTCATCGGTGAACAAAACAGTTTGAAAATTTACCTTCATGTGATTTCTTGCCTACTCCGTCCTCTTTTTCTTGTGGATATCCTTTAATGGGGGGGGGGAGAATTTCTGGCTTTCCACATTTTGCAACCGTCCTCAGGATACGGCATCGAGTTGATTTGGGCACATCAGGAACTCCAACATTTTCAAAATCTTTTTTGCTAGTTTCAAGAGGGTTACGGTGGACTTCTTTCTTGATCCTACTCATGGCTCGATGCAACACTGGTGCTTTCTTATGAATTTTCCCTTTGTCAGAACGTCTGTTGCAAAGTTCAGGGTAAGTAACAAATTTTTTAATTGTACGATGATCACGGGCCAATTCTTTGACTATTTCTAAAGTAGATATCTTATTACAAACCCTTTGGACAATTTTAGACTTCTCAGCTTGACTCAAAGTACCTTTACGTCCATCTTGCACATAAAGTTGGCACGCTGAAACAGGCTGTGCAAGTTATCAAAATGGCTGCCATTTGTTTACTATTGCACAGATTAGCTTAGAATTTTAAATCTGCACATGTGTTAGTGTTGCCATATAACGTGCTAATTTTCACTAATTTTAATTCAAGACTGTCGGAGTTAGAACAAAAAGATCGATTTGCATATAATTCTGGCACGCAGTGTATGAATGTATGTGTATGAGTGAATCCTGTATGAATGTGGGCATTCATGAATCTGGAATCGTAAAAACGAAATATATTTCCGTTTAAAATTTTTGCTAAAATAATGTATAAAAATATTAAGTAAACCTTTTTTATAAATAAATTTTATTTTTATTTTTGAAAATTATTGTTTAACGGTTAGAATCTTTCCCTGAAATAATAAAATGCTAATTATCTATGTATTAAAATTATTTCAATAACATAATTAAGTAATAATATATAAATATAAACCATACATAATGCCGTAATATACCATTGTAATAAAGCAAGATAAATAACATAGAATAATATATCATTAAATATCAATAATAATAATAATAAAACTAAACTGGACAATGTGCAAACACTATGGAAAATATGTAAATAAACACTGGTATGAACATCACTCAACACCGGTTACAGAAATAGTGTAATATAATAATCTGGCCCAACCCGAGAAGGCTGAGGAAGCGTGGGTGTTTCCGGTCATTGAAAGGAACGGATGTTTGTTTGACCCTATTTCCGACAGATGCGGAAATAACTCTGAGAAATTACGTAGGCGTCGAGTAGGCGTCGCGAATCGAGGCAAAACTTGGAAGATATATAAAGGCTTCGAAACACGGAGTCAAGCAGTCTGGTCGGCAGTAGAGAAGCAGTTCACAGCTGCCCCCAATAGCATACATGCTATTGGGGGGTACGCATTCGTCATTCGTCCATTCGTCAACGTCGACCCTTAGAAGCATTCGTCAGCCCCTGGAAGCGCTCCCTCAACTCTCTGTTCCTAGGCGACACGGTCCAGCGTTCATTAATAAAAATATTAATATATTTTTATATATACATGCTTGTTTGTTGTTTATCGATATACAACAATAGAAGATGTCGCCATTCTATGGGATTACACTATCTACAGAGACAGAAAAATTTAAGCAAATAGGCTGAACATTATTGTTAAAAACCAAAAAGAAAAAACTTGCTTATTAATTGATATGGCTTATTCAGCGGATTGTCACTCAACAACCAAGGAATTTGAAAAACTGTCAAAATATAAAAACTTGGAAATTGAAATAGAAAATATGTAGAAATTGAAAACAAGTAACGTACCAGTGATAGTGGGTGTTCTTGGAATGATAAAAAAAATGGAACAAAAAACAACACATTGAAAGAATCCCTGGACACCCCAGCTAAAGAGATATACATAAGATTGTCTTGTTAAGTACAGCTCAAAAACTAAGGAGAACTTTGTCTGTATAACGCTAGGGATGTTAGGGAGATATAAAAAAACATGAAATGGAGCCATAACAACACAGTTTTTCTGCAGACTTGGTAGGTAGTGCGACCATAGCAGAAATCAAATTATAATGAAAAATGATGTAATAATAATAATAATCAAGGAATTTGAAAAACTGTCAAAATATAAAGACCTGGAAATTGAAATAGAAAAAATGTGGAAATTGAAAACAAGAGTTGTGCCAGTGATAGTAGGTGCACTTGGAATGATAAAAAATGGAACAAAACAACACATTGAAAGAATCCCTGGAAACCCCAGCTTAAGAGATATACAAAAAATTGTCTTATTAAGTACAGCCCACACACTAAGGAAAATTTTATGTATGTAATGCTAGGGATGATATGGAAGATAGAAAAACATGAAATGGAGTCATAACAACACGCCACGACCTGCCTTAGGTCTCCCTGCAGACATGGTTGGTAGTGAGACCAAAGCAGAAATCGAAATATGATGAAAAAATGACATAATAATAATAATACTAAACAATTATAATAATATATAATAATAGTGAGAAAATATAGATAATAATAGAAAAATAAGAAAAAATAGGGAGAAAATATAATTAAAATATGAAATAAAATAGAATGTGCTTCATATAGAGAAAAACAGTATTACATTGTTAAGAATATAAAAAACTATTTTTAACTTATTTGATAATATCTATTGGTATTTTGGATTCATGAAATATATATTTGTGAACAAATGCAGAAGTAACGTTTTAATCCCGTGTTTATATTATTAATATGTTTTATATGTGGTAATATTATTAATATGTTTTCAAATTACTTCCTCCTTCAAAGGTTACTTTGTTTTAATTAAAGTAGCATTTGAGAAATCAAAACTGTGTCCCACATTATTTCGATGTAATACAAGCATTTTGGAAAGTAAGTCTTTTTTTATGTTCGTTGTTTCACGCTTTAAGATTTCGTTATGTTTCCCCTATATATACGTTATTACACTGTAAACACTTTATTTTGTAAATTTCGGCATTGAAATTGATGTTTGGGATCTTTTTTAATCTAACAATATCTAAACTTATTTATAAATGGAAATTTGTCTGTGTGTGTTGTGTGTCTGTGTGTGTGTGTGTCAGTTACCTATTGACTCCGAAACGGCTGAACCGATTTTCTTGAAAATTTAAACAGTTGTACTATAAGCGTCTACCAGTGTTCTTGGCTAGGTTTTGTGTCGAGATACTTTCGATAAATATCAAAAAACGATAATCTAAAAAATCGGGTTATACAAGGAGTGGTCCGATTTTAATCAAATTTCATACACTCATAGACAAAGACATAATAAACGATATTCAGAAGTTTCAAGGTTGTACTTCTTAAAATACGGCATAAAATTGATAATATATATATATATAAAAGGCAAGATATTTGTGTGTGTGTGTCTGTTTATCTGTCTGTATTTTTTTCAGCCTTTTTATTTTAGTTTTTGCTTCGGGTATGGCTCCAAGTAGGTATAATTGTATTTCTTAGTCTCAGCCATGATACCATTTACTCAGAGGACCTATTTAGCCTTCAAAATTCAGTTTACGACGAAACAAAACTTATTTGATATCGATACCAGGAAATCAAAATTTGACTTACATCCATTCATTTTTCTTTCAGTCTATGGTTTCGCTTTAACTGGATACAACTATTGCTTTTTAGTCTTTCGTGCCAACGTCTAAAGAGTCTGAGCTCCAGGACCATGGATTAGTGTTAAAGTTTTCATTACACCCGGGCAACGCCGGGCTATACTGCTAGTAACTAAAATCTAGGAGGTGGTGGTAACGATCCCAGTATTTGAGATTGCTAATTTGTCTGAGAGTTCATATAAAAAGGTGTCGAAAATTATTATAAAGAAATTTGTGCGATTTTAGGGGGCATTTTTCTTTTTGGTTTTGTGTATTTTATAAGCATGTTTTTTGGCGTTAGGGATGAAATGGTGTGAGTACTGGAGAAGTTTAAGTGTTTGTTAAATATATCTCTCTTCGTTAGATAAATAATTAGGGTTGTATATTCTGAGGGCTCTAAGTTAGAAACCTATAATTAAACCAGATTAAATTCTTTTTTTGTGGTGGGAAAAGAAATTTATAAAGTCGTTTTTGTTCGTAGGTTCATTACGGATTCTAGTCATCATGTCAGATTCGAATATGTTATAATATCATGACAAAAGTAGCTATTTTGTTTCGACAATACTTGTGTTTTATCAAGTGATGAGGTTTATTTTAAGTAGAAGAGATTTAAAAGGTGAAAAACAAGCAAAACCCTCTTAATTTGGAGAATATGAGAAGCGATTTGGTTAGTTTTGAACTTTTAAAGCTCTTTAATTTGAAACCAAGACAGTGTCGAAACAAAATGGCTATTTTTTACGATAACATATTTATGTTAGAAATTGTAAATGAATATTATTCTCTCAACTTTGTATTGAGCATGCTTTTAAGAATAGTGGTTCTTTGGATATGGAATTTTATTCTATCCATCAGTCAGTTAAGTGTCATACGTGATACACGCTTGGGCGATTATGTCTCGAAAGAAAAATGACTGACTGGGCAGAAGATTATCCCGCACTAGGTTGCCATTGCTTTCTGTGGTAGACTGGTTGCCGATCCATACCTACCCTATATATATATATATATAACATGAATACGTTATAATATCACTACAAAAGTAGCCATTTTGTTTCGACACTTATTGTGTCTTATCAAGTAATGGTCCTGATTGCGAGATGAAAAGTTTAAAAAATTGAAAACTAGCCAACCTCCCTCAATAACGGAGACATTGTTCAAACTTAAAATAAACCTCATCACTTTATAAGACACAAGAAGTATTGAAACAAATTTGCTACATTTGTAGTGATATTATAACATATTCATGTTATAATTTCTGAATATATATATATATATATATATATATATATATATATATATATATATATATATGTATGTATGGATGGAACAAAAGTTCTGAATCCGAAAAACACTATCTTTAAAAATAGTATTTTTAAATTGAAATTTATAGTCAATTAGTAATAGTGATTTCTGCTTTAATCAAGCATTAACACTAATAAATTATTTTTAGGTTTTGTTGTTATGTTCTTTAAATTAGAAATTTCGAATGGTCATCAATGACTACATAACAATGTCTCCGTTATTGAGGGAGGTTGGCTAGTTTTCAGTTTTTTAAAACTCTTCATCTCGCAATCAGGACCATTACTTGATAAGACACAAGACGTGTCGAAACAAAATTGCTACTTTTGTAGTGATATTATAACATATTCAGGTAATAATTTCTGAATAGATATTATTAGCTCTACTTTGTATTGAGCACATTTTTAAGAATAGTGTTTATTTGGATATGGAATATTATTCCATCCATACGGACCCTATATATATATATATATATATATATATATATATATATATATATATATATATATAGTGTTTAAAAGAATTGATGTATTCCATCATATTTTTTAGTATTTCTTGCTAAGTAAATAATTGTAAATGAAAATAGAATGGTTATTTTGTTAATATTGCACAATAAAATGTGCATCAAATGAATTGAATATTTAATAATTAGCTATATTGCAGTTTCATCAATGAAAGAATGAAGAAAATTTATGGTGATTCGGACGAGTTCGTCTCAGTTTACATATTTGGCTAACCGCGTCTGGAAATTGAAATCGAAATATGAAAAAGATCCACACATAACGTGGAGCATTGTAAAAACAGCCACACCTTACAACGGAGGCTTACGGCCTATCACGTTGAATACACCGGTTCTCGCTCGATCACCGAAGTTAAGCAATGGGTGACCGCTTGGGAATACCAGGTGCTGTAAGCGTATAGTGACGGATGTGCGTTGTGTTGCAGTGGATATCGGCTCGGAAAGAGAAATCGGTGAGCCGAGTTCGAATTTCAGTTGAATACCCTGCATTCACTTAAGCACTGGTACCCTTGGGAAAGGTATTAATCCGTCCATTCCCTCCAGTTATGGGTTAAATAACAAGGGTAGGACTTGTGGACCCTGCTCTTAAAAACAAATCCCAATGAATTGTGAAAAGAAAAACGTTGTAAAAAAATAAAATAACCTTACCCAAAAATCACTGGTTATGACCTTAAAATGATCCCATAAGGATTGATAGGTCGTTAAGCCTCAAAAACAAACAAACCTTACAATGGGGGTCAAAGGGGACAAATATGTAAACTCTGCCAAGAAGAAAAATTAGAAATTATGACCTACCCAAATAAAGACGAACTGTTAAATGAAAGAACAGAAATTATGACTAAATGCATCAACACTAAGAAATACCTCTTAGGTTCATACAAACATGGATGAAAAAGTCATAATTCGTTTGAATTTAAACAATGCGCATTCATAAATTCCCTGCCACGTGAATGTTCAAATAAAAAACCGTTACAAGAGCGTTCTTAAAAAGAAAAACGGTAAAAGGTAAAATCAGTTATTAAAAATCGCCTGAAGACACCACTCAGGGTAGAAACCTGGGTAGCGAAATAACTCGTTTAAAAATGAAATATATATATAAACATGTTACGGAAATTAACGAAACTTGGTTATAAACAACTGAGAATTTGAAATGAATTGTTTGAACATTATTTTTTATCGATACTCGTATTTAAGTCGATATTCTGTATTTTTTCTTTTTTAATTAAACAGTATTATATATTTATATCTATTGGCCTGATTATTTACGATAAATTTTTATTACGAAAATGTGTGCCATTCGGCAGGATTCGAACCGGCGACCCCTATCTACATAGGGGAAGCTACCATTTGATTTAGCAACGTCTTAAACCGCTCGACCACGAATGACCTCCAGTCTAAACGAGAATCTAATCAAGCCTATATAACTCAATTTTCGATTCATCGCAACAACCATATCTGTTCTGAAATGTATCGAAATGTCAAGAAATGTAAACATGTTACGGAAATTAACGAAGATTAACAAAACTTGGTTATAAACAACCGACAATTTGAAATTAATTGTTTGAGCATTATTTTTTATCGATACTCGTATTTAAGTAGATATTCTGTTTATTATTATTACTATTATTATTATTATTATTAAACAGTATTATATATTTATATCTACTGGCCTGATTATTTACGATAAATTTTTATTAAGAAATGTGTGTTATTCGGCAGGATTCGAACCTATATATATATACTTCCAAGTGAAAAGGACTCAAGGTTTTTTTTATATTGTGAGTTCTCTGGCATTTATGTCATTATAAAATAATAAGGAGGGCGGTACTACTAAAAAGAATTATTGCATCAAATGTAATAAAACTGAAGGGAAAATGATAAGATCAGATAAATGCGAAGGAAAACAGACAAGAGAGGGTCAAGGGAAAAGAAAAAAAGAGGAGAAAAAGTTGGTTAGAACAGAAATTACTCGGGGTCAAACCCCAAAGTGAATCTACATTCTGATTAGCCACACACACACACACACACACACACACACACACACACACACACACACACACACACACACACACACACAAAATAAAAAAATAAAACCCACATACATTCACAGTAAACCGAAAGTATTTGTCATTTAAATGTAAATCGTATGCACAACCACACCAACATTGCCTGATGATGAGAATTAATCTCGAAACATAGAAATTTCCATGTAGCAATGAAAAATTGATATAACCATATAATTATATTATATATATATATAATTATATGGTTATGTCAATTTTATATATATATTATATGTCTAATATATATTAGAGAAAATTTTCAAAATTCGAAGGTGTCGGATGTACATTTCGACATAGGATCTCTAATAGAGATTCTACGTCACGTCAGCGACATTGTTTTGTTCCAAATGGCGAAGGCCCTGGGGTAAAGTGTGGAAGGATTTTAGGTTAACAACGATCACAAAGTACAACAGGACAGAGCTGTTAGGGGCGGAGTTACAGGGTGTTGAAACGGGGGGTGTTGAAACGGGGGGTGTTGAAACGGTATATTTAGGAAGGGGGAATAGATTTAAATGTAATATCTTAAAATTTTTTATGTTTATCCATTACAGGAAGTCATGAATTTAAAATTATTAAAGAAATATATATATATATATATATATATATATATATATATATATACACACACACACATATATATATATATATATATATAGGGATTTGGTAAAGGAGTTCATATTTTATAAAGATAGACAACTAAAGAAGTTAAATTACCTTTTTAAGGTTAAGATTTTGGGCTGTTTGAAGAGGTGTATTTAGGCGGAAAGGAATGGGTTTCAATATAAGATTTCAAAAATTTTTATTTAAGTTTATTTAATTGAACCTTTTGGGTAGAAGCGAGCTAAATGCCAATTACAGGAAGTTATCAGTTTAAAAATTATATATATATATATATATTATATTATATATTATATATATATATATAATCCAAGCAAGGCAATAATGCCACTACTGCGCAAGTGGCTACATAAGAGGAAAGTTAAGGATTACGTAGGAGGAGAGCGAAGAGAATGAGGAACCAAAGAGGAACCGGTTATGGGTTTGTCAGAAAATGGGCAAGAGAAGGATGAGATTACTGGTCTAAAGAGATTTGCATGTGAGCAAAGTGCTAAAGGAAGAAGTGATTCAGGGAGTACTGGGGAAAGAATATAAAGAAGCATGGGAATTACGCGGATAAAAGAGATGACAATTGACGTTACATTTAAACTCTTGGAGATTGTAGCTATCAGAGAAGCAAGGGACTTCCAGAGCCAGGAAGTGCGAGACATGAAGCGGTTAGAGTAGAAGTAATGGCTGCATTTCGTTGTTTTCACTGTAAAAGGGTGGGATCTTGTTGCCAGTCTGGTTGCTCTAGTAAACGCTTGTAGAGGGAGCACCAGGGCGCTAAGCTCATCGGAGGCCATGAAAATATTTGAAGAAGAGACAGAGGGAAGCGACACCCGGTCGGTGAGAAAGTGGCTGAAGTTGATTACATTGCAGATTCTCTTCTTGAGTTGATTATATTTCGGATTCTCTTCTGTTGTCATATCTGGGCAGGTGCCCAGATATGAGAACAGTATATATATATATATATATATATATATATATATATATATATATATTCTAAACATATACTATCAAATATAAGACAATGAATGTCTATTATGTTTAATCATGAGCCGTTCTAAACATCGTATTTTGACTTTAATTTCAGGTGAAAATAAAGACAAAAATTCTCCAACATATGAATATTTTTTATTATGTTGGTTCTAAGCTTTCGGCTAACATGAGAGGTTACAGGGACGTTTGCATAAAGATATCCACCATCAAAGATGATTTTATAATGTGTTGACATAAAACATTGCTGTACAACAATAACAGTCACCGAATAGAAGACATATATATATATGTCTGCTATTCGGTGATTTATGTATATATATTGGTCATCCATATACAAGCCTGTTTTGCTGTGTCACAGTTCATCAGTGTGGCTAGACACATCCACGTGCTTCTCATTCTCTGTTAATATCTATCTATCTATCTATCTATCTATCTATCTATCTATCTATCTCTATTTACGTATGTATATCTATATATCTATATCATTTGGGCACTACGACGTGGTGTAATAGCAACCTTGTCTCTCTAAAACCTGTTACAAGTGAGTAGTGAGTTCGATCCTTACTGGGTACCCTATATTATTCTGTACCCTATAGCCTTGTGCCACATCTACTCGGCGCTTACAAAATCGACTATATATCTATCTCATTTTCTGTTCACATCTATCTATATGTACACACACACACACACACACACACACACACATATATATATATATATAATATATATATATATATATATACCCTCAACGAACACCAGCTTATAGATGTTTCAGTATACTTTGCAAATTTTTTCTTTATTTCTCTTCTCCCCTTCCGGATTTTTCTGTTGGTTTTCGTGGGGCATTTTCCCCACCCACTGTATGGCATACAACTACCATGCACCGAACCTATAATCTACCTCACCATCCACGAACCTCATCACATACCCGCACTAGCCATCAATATGCCAATCTTGAAGGATTGAAAGGCGTTTGAAGTTTGTCAAGAACTCCTACAAGTTGACGTAAACCGGCGAAACATCATTTGATGTGACGTGGAATAAACTGACATTTACAAAGTGTTTATGGGATTATCATACAGAAGCAAACATTTCGTACAAGAGAGGTCAAAAGTCAAGTGGCACTAAGTGGCTCTTTAGCCTTCTGCATATAATAGTTATCTTTTTTTTTCTCTTTTTAATCATTTTACCCTAATTGCCAATCACGCTAAGAGTGGTTACAGGGAGTTACAAGAACTGAGATTAAAAGTGAAAGTGAAAGTGAAAATTAAAACTGAGTTTGTTTTTTTTTATTATTCAGCGGGGGCTAATATCATATGGTCAATTGTTTCTGGATATTTATCAAAGAATATACATTTTGAGCTAACACAATTATTTAGCCTGTTTGATTGGTGATTTTTAATTCGCGAGGATTGATCCTATGTAGCAAGAATACAAACTTCGGTTTCACCTTTTGACCCTGTATTACGTAACCACTGATGGGTATGGGGTTTGTCTACATCAGTTGGTTGGTAGGCCCAAAGTATTGACCACGAAGAGGCTTATCTTTTTTCTTTTTTTTTTTAATCGTATCACCCCGAGCAAGGCGGTAACGCTACTGATGTGCAGGGGCCTACGTAAGAGTGAAAAGATTGAAAAAGAGAAAGACGGAAACCACATCCTAAACAGGGAACAAGGGATGAGCCTCTTAACCTGTTCAATAGACGTGGGTGGTGTGTGAACCGGGCGATAGATAGATCTATCTACTCCAATTGAAAAAAAAAACAAAACAAAGTGAGAAGATTGGAAGAGAGATAGCAGGAAACCACATCCTAAACAGGGAACAAGGGATGAGCCTCTTCACCTGTTCAATAGACGTGGGTGGAGTGTGAACCGGGCGATAGATAGATTTTGTCATCGTTTCTGCATTCGATCCATTGTATTTGCATCTGCTTTCTTTCTTAGGATCTTTCCGGCTGCAGTAGGTGGTTTACTTACATTTCTTCGTTCATTTGAAATTCTCATTTGACTTTGTTACTTTGTTTATTACGTAGTTTGTTTGCCTGAATTTATTTGATACGGGAAGAGTACTGACCACGAAGAGGTTTATGTTGCCATCGTTTCTGCATTGCATTTGTCTTTCTTTTCTTTTTTAGGGTCTTGGCGATTAGCTTAGATTGCTTTGTATGTGTGTCTGGTAAAGTCCCATAAATTATCTTGTCTTAGTAGCCGGATCTAGATGGTGTCCTACCAATTTCTTGTAGTTTCCTTCCCGTAAAAGTTGCATATTTTCCATTACAGATATTAGCCCACTCTGTCATACCTGGTTTTATATTCAGTAATGCCAATACCGTACTGCCTGATACAAGATGGTCAATTGTTAATGGATATTTATCACAGAATCTGTATTTGGGCTAACACAATTTTTCAGTATATGTGCTTGGTAATTTCTAGTTAGCAAGCATTTGGTTCTATACAGCAAGAATTAAAACCTTTGCATTACGTAACCAATGATGAGCACGGAGTTTGCCTACATCTACCTGTTTGGTACGGGTAAAATATTGACCATGAAGAGGTTGGTCTTGCCATTGCTTCTGAATATATTCCAATGCATTAGGCTTTGCTTTCTTTTATAAGGTTTTTACAGCAGTAGGAAGTGTGTTACAGTGGAATGAAGCAAGTATTTGGACAGTAAAAAAATGGATTTAGAATCATATAAAGTAGATATATTAAATCAGTCAGTCAGTTAAGTGCCATACCTGATACACGCTTGGGCGATCATGACTCGAAAGAGACATGACTGACTGGGCAAAAGATTATTCCGCCGTAGGTTGCCATTATTTTCTGTGGTAGACTGGTTGCCGACCAAGGCTACAGAACCCAACCTGTCCTGCTATTTGACTCATAGCTAGAGGGGAAAGAAATGTATTATATTATTATGTAGTAATTAGTGGGGGATCGGTTTCCTATTGTTACGAAGTAATAAACTGATCCCCCACTTTATGACCAATATAAGCCTTAATCATTATTTCAACTTTTATATTCAGTCAGTCAGTTAAGTGCCATACGTGAAACACGCTTGGGCCATCATGTCTCGAAAGAGACATAACTGACTAGGCAGAAAATTATCCCGCAGTAGGTTGCCATTGCTTTCTGCGGTAGACTGGTTGCCGACCCAATCTGTCCTGCTATTTAACCCATAACTGGAAGGAAGAGACGGATTAATACCTTTCCCAAGGGTATTTGCGCGTAAGTGAATACAATGGATTCAGCTGGAATTCGAACTCGGCTCCCCGATTTCTCGATCCGAGCCGATATCCACTGTACCACAATGCACATCTGACTGACTGAATTTTCATTACCTGTTATAATAATTTGTACATAACATATATAATATAAAAATTAATATGCAAAATATACGTGTCACATAATTCATTTTTGCTGTTTATTTGCATTTATAATTGTTTTACGAATATATTGTGAGCTTCAGACAATGCTGTTATTTCAATATACAGTACTGTGCAAAAGTATTAGGACAAGAACTGTTTTATCTTTTATGAGGCATATTGACAGAAAATAAACAATTTAATTAAAGTAATTTCATTTGATTTACTCAACAAATGCTTTAACAAGAAAAATACTTGTTACAATAGAAATTTAATATTTACTATCATAGCTTTTTGCTTTGATCACAGCTTTCATTCTGTCAAGCATCTAGCTTCTTCAATGTATCTAATAGTATCTCCTGCCAAGCAGCTCGTATTTGTTCCAAAAGTGTGTCAATTCGAGAGGGGAGAATAAGAAAAATGTCAGTCATATTTAAGGATAATAGAATAATGAGTACTTTTAAAAATATCTTGTTTAATAGAAAAGGGGAAAAATTAAACATGACTTCTTTTTTGATACATTTCCTTTATACATAGTTTTAAAGAATCCACATTTATTCGCCATTTACTTGGCTTTTCTCTCTGTATTAGAATTTCAGTGAGTTTTTTAGGAAAATCACTCCTGTCCTAATACTTTTGCACACTACCGGTAGTGTGCAAAAGTGTTAGGACGGGTGAATTTAAACCTTATTTTGATGCGTCATAAAAGATAAAATAGTTCTTGTCCTAATACTTTTGCACACTACTATATATATATATATATATATATATATATATATATATATATATGTATACTAGGTGCGATTGGTAAATTGTTGCAATTATTTTATTATTTCAAAGCAAAAGGCTATTATACTAAATATTAAATTTATTTTGTAACAAGTATTTTTTCTTGTTAAAGCATTTGTTGAGTAAATCAAATGAAATTACTTTAATTAAATTGTTTATTTTCTGTCAATATGCCTCATAAACGATAAAACAGTTCTAGTCCTAATACTTTTGCACAGTACTGTATATATATATATATATATATATATATATATATACTAGGTGCGATTGGTAAATTGTCGCAATTATTTTGATGCCTCATAAAAGATAAAATAGTTCTTGTCCTAATACTTTTGCACAGTACTGTATGATTCCAAATGCATTTTTTGCTGTCCAAATACTTGTTTCTCCTCACTGTATGTTTTACTTGCATTATTTCAGTTAAAATTCCAGGTTGGCTTTCTTCACGGCGAAATAATGTTTCTTACTTTGTTCATGTTCTATGAGGGCGTGTGGCCGTCAAAGCGAACCTCGCTGCCGAGCTTGAAAAGGATCTCCAATCCGTAGTGCACTGGGGTAAGAAATGGCTCGTAAACTTTAATGCTTCCAGAACGAAGCTGCTATCAATTAACCATCACAGACAATCGTTCCTACCTCCCATTAGCATGGAACATGCTTGCCTCCCAGAGAGTAAAACACTACGCCTCCTTGGCCTCTCACTCTCAATGGACCTCAAGTGGAAAGACTATATCGAATCCATTGCTAAACCCACTGCTATGAAAGTCGGTTCTCTGTGCAGAGCCCGGGAGTTTTTCCCGTCTGAATCCATCCTGCACATATATAAATCTACCATCCGCCCGTGTATTGAATACTGCTGCCACATATGGTCAGGCGCCCTTGCTATTCTCCTCAGGGTTCTTGACAAAAGACAAAGGAGAATCTGTAATGAGATTGATACCGAATTGGCAGACCGGCTGCAGTCACTCTCATCGGCGTGACGTGGCTTCCCTCTGACTCTTCTATAAATACTTTCACGGCTTCTGCTCCGATGAACTTAGTTCACTGGTGCCCCATAGGTACGAATTTGCACGAGATACTAGATTAGCAATTAGGTCCCACCCTTTTACAGTTAAACCGATAAAATGTAACCGCAATTTCTACTCCAACAGCTTCTTTTCTCGCACTTTCCGCCTGTGGAATTCCGTTCTACATACTTGCTTTCCTGACAGCTACAATCTCCAGGAGTTTAAATGTAAGGTCAATAGACACCTCCTAACACTCGCATCTATTCTCTCAAACACTCTTCCCATCTACATCCTTACCCGTCTATCAATCTTCTTCTGACATTTCCTATATCTAACCACTCTTCCTCACCACCTTCCCCTATGTAACCCTCTGCGCAATAGTGGCAGTGGAATGCCTTGCTTGGGGTGAAATGATTAAAAAACCATCCAGTCTTATGTAGTTTCCAGGTATCCTTGAAGATAAGTTGTTGTAGTTTTGTAAAACCGTTCTAGTTGAACTAATCCTCTGCCTCTTTTGGATCTGGGCACATACTGACGATTAGCATCAGTCTTGAGATGATGCATGCGACATCAAGTGAGAAGCGTCTTCAATTTCACACCCATCTGACATTGTTGATTGCAGACACGGAAAGGAAACTGCAGGACCTCTTCCAGAAGATAGCTGAAGAGAGTGACATGAAGGGACTAAAAATAAGCTGCTGCAAGAAAACCGAATGCATGGTCATTAGCAAAAAAAAAAAAAAAAAAAAAATGCAGCCCAAAGTGCCAAATGCAGGTAGGGGATGTTAAAATCAAGCAGGTACGAAAATTTAAATATCTAGGAAGTGTCATATCTGAAGATGAAAAGTGCGACACAGTAATCCGAAGGTGAATTTGCATGGCAAAGGACGCGTTTCAGAAGCTGAGTAAAGTACTAACACACAGGAAAATTTCACTAGAAACAAAGAGAGTACTGGATTCCTGTGTGATGTCAGTTCTTCAATATGGCAGTGAATGTTAGAAAATATCAACTAAGATGAAGGAAAAACTTGTAGCAGCTGAAATGTGGTTCTACAGAAGGATGCTGCGGATATCGTGGACCGAGCGTGTGAGCAATGATGAAGTGTTGAAAAGAATGGAAACGAAAAGGAAATTAATATTGAGCGTCAGGAAGTGACAACTGAAGTTCCCGGGACATGCAATGAGGAAGGAGCGCTTGGAGAACATGATACTAACAGGCCATATAGAGGGGAAAGGAGACAGAGGAAAGCAGCGGTTAACATATTTGAAGGGCCTGAGCAGATGGATGACAGAACAGGGGCTGCAAGACGTTCCAGGCGAAAGAAAGTGTGCTAAGAGCCACCAAGGATAGGGAGACGTGGAAGGCCATGATCGCCTATGTCCTGAAGGGACACAGCACATAGAAGAAAAAGATATATGCCAACTGTTCAAAATAAATTTTAATGTGGATATAAATTGGGGAACAATTCCATATTAAAATCAATATATAAACTGATCCCTCATTTTGTGGCTATGCTAGTTTCTATGCATTTATATTCTAGATTTATGGGCTTGAGCTACTAGATGACAGAACGAGGGTTGCATGGTGTAACGGGAGAAGGCGTGCTAAGAGCCACCAGGGAGAAGGAGACGCAGAAGACCATGATCGCCTACGTCCTGAAAGGACAAGGCACATAGAAGAAGATATATGTCAACTGTTTACAAGAAATGTTAATGTGGATATAAACTGGGGGATGGATCAATTCCATATCAAAATCAATATATCAACTGATCCCTCATTTTGTGGCCATGCTAGTTTCTATATTCTAGATTTATGGGCTTGAGCTAGTAGATGACAGAACGAGAGTTGCATGGTTTAACAGGAGAAGGCGTGCTAGGAGTCACCAGGGATAAGGAGACGTGGAAGGCCATGATCTCCTACGTCCTGAAAGGACAGAGCACATAGAAGATTTATAAACAGCAGTGGAGGAAATTATAATGTGGACATAAAGTGGGGGATCAAATCTATATTATAATCAATATATAAACTGATCCCTCATTTTGTGGCCACGACTGTTCATATACATTATTTATATTCTAGATTTATGCGCTTCAGCAAGTGGATGTCAGAGGTTTGGGTGGTGTAACAGGAGAAAGCGTACTAAGAGCCACCAGGGATAAGGAGACGTGGAAGGCCATGATCGTCTACGTCCTGAAAGGACAAGGCACATAGAAGAAGAAGAAGAAGAAGAAGAAGAAGAAGAAGAAGTGGGAGTAAGGACAGACAAAGTAGATAGGGTGAAAGGAGTTGCCTTGTAATATTCTTTGTCGCAGTCCGCTGGGAATGAAAGTGAAAGTAGACTAAGTGTATGGAAGATGGAGGAATGTGCAAAAGATGAACGGAATTACAGAAGATAGAAGACGGCGATTGAAGTTTCATTTAAATTTTTCAAGATTGTATTCATCAGGGAATCAAGTAAACAGCAGAGAGTTCTACATTCAAGAAGTGCCAGAAAAAAAACTGTTGGAATAGAAGTGGTAGTTGCATTTAACTATTTAAGCGGTAAAATGATGGGACCTAGATGCCAATCAAGTAACACGCTAAAATTCATATAGTCGGGGTACCAAGCAAAAAAAGCAGTTTCTCTGAAAATATTTGTTAAAAAATAAAAAGAAATAAAAAATAGAGAAGCCACATCACGCCGGTGAGAATGTACCTGAAGTCGAGATTCCAAGTTCGAATCGATTACATGACAGATCCTTTTTTGTGGGGGTAGGTTGTCAAGAACCGCGAGATGAGTAGCAGGTACACCCGACCAGATCTGGCAACAGTGTTCAATGCACAGGATGAATGGTAGATTTGTAAATGTGCAATATTGACTTTGACGAGAAAGTTTTTTTTGGCAGGCACAGTGATCCAACTTTTCTTGAAGTAGAAGCTGCTATTGATTCAATGTAGTTTCTCCACTTCAAGTCAGTCGAAGACGTGAGGCCAAGGAGGCGCAAAGTGTCTAGGGTTTTTCTTAAGTAATATGAGGACATGTAATTACACTAAAAATATTATTGCTAAATATATTTCTTAATAGTTATTCAGTTATAGAGGGTAAAAGCGTGTTAAATCTCGTTGCTCGAGTGTAATGAAAGCTTTAAAACTAATCCATGGTCCTGGAGCTCAGATACAGCCTAAAGAATATTTGAAAGAATAAAATAATTGCGACAATTTACCAATATATATATATATATATATATATATATATATATATATATATATATACTAGCAGTATAGCCCGGCGTTGCTCGGGTGTAATGAAAGCTTTAAAACTAATCCATGGTCCTGGAGCTCAGACTCTTTGGACGTTGGCACGAAAGAATAAAAAGCAATAGTTGTTTCCAGTTAAAGCGAAACCGTAGACTGAAAGAAAAAATAATGGATTTAAGTCAAATTTTCATTTCCTAGTATCGATATCAAATAAGTTTTTTTCGTTGTAAACTGAATTTTGAAGGCTAAATAAGTCCTCTGAGTAAATGGTATCATGGCTGAAACTAAGAACTACAATTATACCTACTTAGCAAAAACTAAAATAAAATGGTTGAAAAAAATACAGACATACAGTCAGATAAACAGACACACACACAAACATCTTGCCTTTTATATATATATATATATATATATATATATATATATATATATATGGATTTTCTGCACTATTGTAAGAACTGCAACCTTGAAACTTCTGAATATCTTTTCTTATGTCTTTGTCTATGAATGTATCAAATTTGATTATAATCTGACCACTCTTTCTATAACCCGATTTTTTCGATCACCGATTTTCGATATTTATCGGGGGTACCTCGACACAAAACCTAGCAAAGAACACTCGCAGACGCTTATAGTACAAATGTGTAAATTTTTAAGAAAATCGGTTCTGCTGTTTCGGAGTCTATAGGTAACGGACACATACACACAGACAAAGTTCCATTTATAAATAAGTTTATATATATATTAATCATATCAATCCAATTCGGGAATACACAGGGAGTTACAGAAAGTAAAAACCAGAGAAAAGATTGAGTATAGGGTGGGTTGAGGAAGAGACAAATAATAAATGGGATTCAAGAAGATAGAAGATGGAGACTGATGTTGCATTTAAATTTTTGAAGATTGTAGTTATTATGAAAGCGAGTAAACGGACGGGAGTTCCACATATGGAAAGTGCGAGAAAATAAACTATTCGAGTAAAAGTGGTGGTTGCATTTAGTTTTTACAACAGCAAACGGGTGGGACCTAGATGCCAATCTAGTAGCACAGTTAAATTCGTGGACTCTTGGCACCCTGGAGAAAAGATCGTCAGAGCAGTTGCTATGGAAATATTTGCATAAAAATAGAAGAACAGAAAAGAAAAAAAGAGAAAGAAAGAAAGAAAGAAAGAAAGAAAAAGAAAGAAAGAAAGAAAGAAAGAAAGAAAGAAAGAAAGAAAGAAAGAAAGAAAGAAAGAAAGAAAGAAAGAAAGAAAGAAAGAAATAAGAGAAAAGAAAGAAAGAAAGAAAATAAGAAGAAAGAAAAAAGAAAGAAAGAAAGAATAAGAAAGAAAGAAAGAAAGAAAGAATAAGAAAATAGGAAGAAAGAAAGAAAGACAGAAAGAATAAGAGAAAAACGAAGGAGAAAGAAAGAAAGAAACAGAATAAGAAGAAAGAAAGAAAGAAAGAAAGAAAGAAAGAAAGAAAAAGAAAGGAAGATAGAATAAGAAAAAATGAAAGAAAGATAGAATAAGAAAAAAAGAAAGAAAGTATAAGGAAAAGAAAAAGAAAAAGAGAAAGAAAGAATGAAAGAAAGAAAGAAAGAAAGAAAGAAACAGAATAAGAAGAAAGAAAGAAACAGAATAAGAAGAAAGACAGAAAGAAAAAAGAAAGAAAGAATGAAAATAAGAAAGAAAGAACTGGGTACTGAGAGCATTGAGTAAAGGATGAAAAATGAAGGTGATTCAAGAAGATAGAAAATGGCGATTGAAGTTGCATTAAAATTTTTGAAGATTGGAGTCATGTAGTTAATCTTCCCTCTTAAATAGCAGAGTTAAATAACAGGACAAATTAGATTCTATAGCCTTGGTTGACAATAAGTCTACCGCGTAAAGTAATGGCAATCTACTGTGGGAAAATCTTCTGCCCACTCAGTCATGTTTCTTTCGAGACATGATCCCTCAAACGTATATCACTTAACTAATTCCTGAATAAATTATGATGACCCCGCCTGAAATCTGAAATTTTATTCAGTAATTACTACTATATTTTCCTTTCTCAATAGGAATAGATAGGTTTACCTATAGCCCGGTTTACGCTCCTTCCCAATCTTTTGAACAGGAGCCGAGGTTTATCAAATTTTTTACGATGAATTTGTACAGTGTTTCATAACTTATGACCACAATGCCAAAATGAGCCATGGCAACTTTCAGGTGGGCTACAGAATTATATAATTCTTACTCGGCCAATATATGGGCCACAGCTTATGGGTCGCAAAATGATTGTAATTTTTACGCTATAAGAATTTCGTGGGCTACGGAGAATTCTGGATTTAAAATGGGCCCTGAGCTAAAAAGGTTGAGAACCACTGTTTTAGTGCAATTGCTATTAACAAACCCGGTTTTTATTTTGTTATGTCTTATTTCGGATGGAGCAATGAACCGCGTAAGATCGCGAACAACCATCGTATGTTTAATGAATATCGACATTAAAAGAACTGTCTATAAAATTCCATCATTCCCCTGTAAAAGCCTTGAAGAGATTTAAAACCTACAGTACTTTCGTGAATTAACGCAAGACGCAACTTAATGTGCAGAACTGAAAATTTGCTGAAGAGGAGTAAATGCATTGATTTGCTAGGTGCCTTCAAGTCGAAAAAGCTCGCATGATGATAATATGAACAGAAGTTTACAAGATCATTTTTATTAGAATTACAATTGACTTTTAGTTTCAGACCATTATCAATACAGTTTAATGTGATATCAAAGGAAGTTTATACATTATTTTTTTTTTCTGTTTGATAAGTAAATCTTGTTGCATAGTTAATGTTACTTAATTTATTTACAAGATCAAGTAATGTTGTTTGCGGGGATATATATATATATATATATATATATATATATATTCCCGCCCGTGGAATTCCCTTCCATTTACTTGATTTCCTGACAGCTACAATCTCCAAGAACTTAAATGTAAATAGTCATCTCCTATCTCACTTTCATCCTCTCTCACATGATCCTTTCTCCGTCCACTCCACTCTCATCAGTATTCTCATCCTTCTCTTATCCACTTCCTGACACCCCCTATGACCTGTCACTCTTTCTCATAACTTTCCTCTTATGCAAAACAGTGGCAGTAAAATGCCTTGCTTGGGGCGATATGATTATATAAAAAAAAGAAAAAATAGATAGATAGATAGATAGATAGATAGATAGATAGATAGATAGATAGATAGATAGAACAGACTGAGATAGATAGATAGATAGATAGATAGATAGATAGATATGAACAGGCTGATAGATAGATAGATAGATAGATAGATAGATAGATAGATATGAACAGACTGAGATAGATAGATAGATAGATAGATAGATAGATAGATAGATAATGAACAGACTGAGATAGATAGATAGATAGATAGATAGATAGATAGATAGATAGATAGATAGATAGATGAACAGACTGAGATAGATAGATAGATAGATAGATAGATAGATAGATAGATAGATAGCCCGACAGCTACAATCTCCAAGAATTTAAATGTAAAGTCAATAGTCATCTCCTATCTCACTAACCTGCATCCTCTCTCTCATGCTCCTTTCTCTGTCCACTCCACTCTCATCAATATTCTCATCCTTCTCTTATCCACTTCCTGACACCCCCTATAACCTGTCACTCTTTCAAATAATTTTCATCCGATGTAAACACCTGCAAAAGAGTGACAGTAAAATGCCTTACTTGGGGCGATATGATTATAAAATAATAATAAAACTTTATGAATATATGGGGAATATGTGGATTTTTTAGTGATAGAATTCGGAAAGTGTATCAGTCCTGTTGGTTGAGGCTTCAGAATACGCCGATTGCACCTCTGCAGAGAGCTAACCCCGATGTGGCGTCTTGGATATGACGATAAACTACATCCGGGTCCTGGGTTTGACGCTAAACTGCATCTGGCAGCAAGGCTTTTCATCAGAATATTTTCAAGAGCATGAAACTACTTCTTAAATGTTGTTGTTGGCAGGTTCTTCCTGGCCCGGTGTGGTAACATCACCTGTTAAGGTCCCGGCTATGGGCAGATAGTTAACCCCCAAACTGGGGTCAAAACACCATGAAAGTATAAAATAAATCTTTTACAGTGAAAATCCCAACAATACTTTTTTTGGAGAACAATATATTACCAGCAATATATTTATGAAGAACAATGTTACCAACAATACATTTTTGAAAAAAGAATATTAACAGCAATATATTTTTGACGAAGAAATATATATATATCATTAATACCTCTGACTCTTGACAAAACCCTCTTTAGAAAACAAAAAACGTCAATGGAACCTGATCTACAAACTGATTTCTGGCGGATCGACTGCAGCCACTTCCCCATCGTCGAAATGTGGCCTCCCTTTGTCTGTTCTATATTTCATGGCTTCTGCTCAGACGAACTTAAGTCACTGATACCTCCTCAACAGATGTTTACTCGTGCAACCAGACTGGCAACTGGGTCCCACCCATTCACAGTCAGGTTAGCCAAATGCAGACGACAATTCTACTCCTGCAGCTTCTTCTCTCGTACTTCCCGCCTGTGGAACTCGCTCCCGTATTCTTGCTTTCCTGACGGCTACAACCTCCAGAAATTTAAATGCAAAGTCAATACTCATCTACTAACCACTGGACTCTAGCCCTCTCCCCACCCCCGTATAAACCTCCCTTTCTCTCCACCTATGTATCTGTCATCGCACCTGCTTTCTCAGCTTTCTATTGTTCCTTTCTAACTAGTTTGTACTCCTCACTCTTTTCTAATTAATCTTTTTACATTTATGTAGCCCCCTGCACATCAGTGGCTTTTCCGCCTTGCTCGGGGTGAAATGATTAAAAAACAAACAAAAAAAACATACGAATGTATAGTAAAAATCTTGTTGGCATAAAATAATCCATTGAGATATTGATATGCCGTAAAACAAACCGAACAAAAGCGTTGTGCACTAGCGCTACAAAATGACTAAAATACAACTATGCCAAATATTAGAAACTACGTCATTTGAGGACTACCAACAGCAGCAACAACAAGAATGAATAGCACGTGTAACTCGAACAAAATGTTGACATTCCACACCACTTCAAACAAAAGGTTAGGAAAGAAACTCCTATTAATAATAGAATTGAAAAATCAGTTAAGTGCCATACGTGATATACGCTTTGGGTGATCATGTCTGGAAAGAGACATGACTGACTGGGCAGAAGATTATCCCGCAGTAGGTTACCATTGCGTTCTGCGGTAGACTGGTTTCCAGCCAAGGCTATAGAACACCAATCTATTATTTAACCTATAACAGGAGGGAAGATGTGGATTAATATCTTTTCCAATGGTATTTGTGCGTAAGTGAATGTAAGGAATTCAACTGGAATTCGAACTCGGCTCCTCGATTTGTCGTTCCGAGTCGATATCCATTGCACCACAACGCACATAGTTTTCTTTTTTAAAAAAAAAGTGTTTTAAAACATAGACTGGATGCCACTCATAATAAGAGATCCCAGTTTGAAGGAAAAGAAAAGGCGCCGAGCATGACATGCGTTATCATAACGACGAAATAGCAGATTGTCATTATTTCATTTATAGTTGAGCTCGATCACAAATTGCTGTAAAGACATATCGTAGTGGTCGATAGTGACTAATCTTACAAACTGAACATTGACAACGCACCTTATTTTGTACAAAAGGAATTTTCTATAGTTTCCCCTCTTCATCTGTTTAGAACAACACTTCGAAGTTAAAGACATATCCATGATAGATACGCTTCTCCTCTAGGTGAAGAAACGTCATACCTGCTCGGTGTCTAGATCGATGACCATTTGGGAATAACCAGTGCTGCAAGTTTGGATGTACAGATGGTGCAATAGATGCAGGCTCAAGATTGGAAATCAGAATGCCGAGTTCAATTACCAGTCGGTTTCGTTGTATTCACATAAATGAAAATACCATTGGTAAAGGCATGAATCGACCTCTCCCCTTCTATGAGTTAATTATTAGATCTTGTATCAGTAAATCCCGGATGTGCGAATTTTTGAACGCGCAATTTTTTAAATTAAAAAGATGTATTTCTTAGTATTGTTTATGACTAAGTGTATCCATACAAAGAAATACTAAGAAATACCTCTTAGGTTCATACAACCATGGATAAAAACGCCATAATTCGTTTTAATTTAAAAAATTGCGCGTTCAAAAATTCCCTGCCACGTGTGTGTTAAAAATAACACCGTTACCCGAGCGTTCTTAACAAGAAAAACGGTAAACGGTAAAATCAGTTATTAAAAATCGCCTGAAGACACCACTCATGGTAGAAACCTGAGTAGCGAAATAATTCGTTTACAAATGAAAAATATTCAAAAGTTCTACAATATAATTGTATTGAACACTTTTTAATACAAATTAGAGACTGCTAGCCATTTAGCTGCCGTTTCACGTCGATCTGTCTGGGGAATCTGGATGTGTCGAGAACGAGTGAGGGTAGCTGCTACATCAGTTTTATGAAGATAGTCTCCCGTGGCCAAATTGGTAACAATCCACCACATGTTCGATTCCTGCCAATGAAGCTTAATTCTCCCAAACAGCTCATATATACGGTGGGGCGATTCCACGAGAATTAGAATTCGAAACAGGATTCATTATTGGTGACCACATTAACAACATAAGATATGCAAATCGAAGCATGATTTTGATCCAGGACATTCAGTCGCAAATAGTTTGTCCTATATGGCCTACCGTAACATCTCGCCAATTACTGTTTGTCTGTCAAAATTCTACAAGCTGAAAAAGTGAAAGTTCTTAACTTAATAAGAAACTTATATTTTAATATTAAAATAAAAGTGTCTGTATCTTGTCCGAATCCTCCCGAAGGACGCATATTTTGCTGACAATATTTCTCGATTATTCAAGTAAATGTAAATAAATATACCGTTTAATGATTATATATATATATATATATATATATATATATATATATATATATATATATCATTTCACCCCAAGCAAGGCTTTCCACTGCCACTATTGCGCTTGGGGCTACATGGGGAAGGTAAATAGAAAGAGTGGTTAGATATAGGAAATGTCAGAAGGGGGGGGTGATAGATAGTCGGGTGGGTGGGAAGAGTGTTTGAAAGAATGGAAGCGAGTTAGTTTGTTAGGAGGTGTCTATTGACCTTACATTTAAACTCCTGGAGATTGTAGCCGTCGGGGAAGCAGTCTTGTGGAAGGGAATTCCACAGTCGGGAAGTGCGAGAAAAGAAACTGTTGGAGTAGAAGTTGCAGTTGCATTTTATCGGTTTCACTGTAAAAGGGTGGGATCTAGTTGCTAATCTATTATCTCGTGCAAGTTCGAACCTAGGGGGCACCAGTGATCTAAGTTCATCGAAGCAGAAGCCGTGAAAATATTTATAGAAGAGACCTGTATATATATATATATATATATTCTGTGTGTATTTAAGCAGCATTTTTTCATTGTTTCATTAAATAATATAGACAAGTTTTGTCGATTCATTTTATGTCATTTTCTTTTTCATATCGTCTGATAAGCTTAATTGTGTCATCATTAAAAGAGGAAAGAAAAACCACAATATTGATACATGTTTTTATATAATCCTTCCTGAGCTTTCAGCTTACATCAGCCATTATCAAAGATGACAATTGTGTTGGTTGTAATGAACAGTTCGCGGACGAACTATAGTAGTAGTCATCTATTTTGTTTGTATAGTAGATTAGTGAACACGTGCGTGCATGCTGGAAGCGAAAATCGCACTACAGTTTGTGGCGTCTCACATGACCACGCGGGGGTGGAGGCGAGAAGTATTAAGTATGGAAAGCCATTGGGATAACCAATCGCTTATGTTATCTTTTATAGACATTTGAGAATGTTTGTGGAGATTTCGTAATTAATTTTGTTCAGGTTAGGTTTCAACTGTTTTATGTATATGGCTTCGAGTATTTTAAGTTTTTGTTTATTGTTTGCATGCTTAAGTATGGTTGTGTTTTTCGACGAGGATTTCGCGGAATTGTGTACGTGGCCTGGGATGTTGCTTTAGATATCTAAAGTTATTCGTCCGCGAACTGCTCATTACAAACAACACAATTGTCATCTTTGATAATGGCTGGTGTAAGCCGAAAGCTCAGAAAGGATTAAATAAAAACATGTATCAATATTGTGATTTTCTTTCCTCTTTCAACGATAATGCTATGAAGCTTATCAGACGATATGAAAAAAATTTACAAAAAATAAATCGACAAAACTCGTCTATACTATTTAATGAAACCTGCATCAATATATATATATATATATATATATATATATATATATGTGTGTGTGTGTGTGTGTGTGTGTGTGTGTGTAAAAATTAAAACTCCATGGTTAAACGACAGTATAGGTCTATTAAAATAGTAAACTAGGAAAATCTTCTGTAGATTAAAGACGGAAGCTGATAATGGTTCGCCTGAATAGCCCCTACTTCCGCTTAACCATGGGATGACGTGTCTGTTTTAATTTTTGCATATATTTGCTCTATATGTATTTATATACGTATATATTTAAAGCTCTCCTAGAGAGTTCTCCTATCACTTTACGTACAGGATACTCCTTTGGATTCTTCTATATCTACACCGCAGGCATATATATATATATATATATATATATATATATATATATACTCATCTCTGTGTATTCATTAAAAATAATGCTTAGACAAAAAAATTAAAAAGTTAACTCATTTCGTAATGGATTTCGTAAGATTTTCTTAAGTCTTTCTTAATGCGTTAATAGGAAAACAGACCAGATATGAATTATTCGAAAAATCAGGAAAATGTCCGTTTAAAAGCATTATTTCCGATTTTTTTTATCTGTAAGTTGCTCGGGCACGAGCGGTCTAAGACACGTCAGATCAATTGACGGTTTTCCCTAAGAGAAGCAGAATCGAATCCTACCGGAAGGTGCATATTTTCATAACAATAGTTCTCGATTATTCATGGCGGGAGACATAAACAAATTCATTGTTTGCTAATTTAAAACAGAGTAACTCAAATTCGAGTATCCATTAAAAATAATGTTTAAACGAATGAATTAAAATTTATGTAGGAGTTCATCCATTTCCTTAATAAAGTGTCTTCCGAACAAGATATAAACAAATTTATTTTAATATATAAAAAATAAGTTTCAAATTAAGAACTGTCACTTTTTCAGCTTGTAGAGTTCTGAGGATGTGCGTTGTGGTGGAGTAGATATCGACTTGGAACAAGAAATCGCGGAGCCGAGTTCGAATTCCAGTTGAATTTCTTGCATTCACTTACGCACAAATACCCTTGGGAAAGGTAGTAATCCGTCTCTTCGTTCCAGTTATGGGTTAAATAACAGGACAGATTGGGTTATATAGCCTTGGCTGGCAACCAGTCTACCGCAGAAAGCAATGGCAACCTACTGCGGTATAATCTTCTGCCCAGTCAGTCATGTCTCTTACAAGACATGATCGCCCAAGCGTGTATATTAATAAGACGGATTAATACCTTTCCCAAGGGTATTTGTGCGTAAGTGAATGCAAGGAATTCAACTGGAATTCAAACTCGGCTCCCCGATTTCTCGTTCCGAGCCGATACCCACTGCACCTCAACGCACATCCCGTTTGCAAAAGTAGATATATTAAATCAGTCAGTCAGTTAAGTGCCATACGTGATACACGCTTGGGCGATCATGTCTCGAAAGAGACATGACTGACTGGGCAAAAGATTATTCCGCCGTAGGTTGCCATTATTTTCTGTGGTAGACTGGTTGCCGACGAAGGCTACAGAACCCAATCTGTCCTGCTATTTGGTTCATAGCTAGAGGGGAAAGAAATGTATTATATTATTATGTAGTAATTAGTGGGGGATCGGTTTCCTATTGCTATGAAGTAATAAACTGATCCCCCACTTTATGACCATTATAAGCCTTAATCATTATTCCAACTATTATATTCAGTCAGTCAGTTAAGTGCCATACGTAATACACGCTTGGGCGATCATGTCTCGAAAGAGACATGACTGACTGGATAGAAGATTATCCTGCAGTAGGTTGCCATTGCTTTCTGCGGTAGACTGGTTGCCGACCAAGGCTACAGAACCCAATCTGTCCTGCTATTTAACCCATAACTGGAAGGAAGAGACGGATTAATACCTTTCCCAAGGGTATTTGTGCGTAAGTGAATACAATGGATTCAACGGGAATTCGAACTCGGCTAAATAAATATAATGTTTAATTATAAAAACAGAGCATTTACTCAAATACAAATTTTCATTTAAAAAAAATGTTTAAACCATTAAATAAAAAAATAAAATATGCAAACCAGGGACGAAATATCACTTAAATCGAATTTAGTGGCAAATATTTTGTAATATACGCCCTAGGGGAATATTTCGTCACTTACTGTTTGCCTGTCGAAAATTGTAAAAGCTACTTCCTACTTCAACGGCTGCATAAGAAAAAGAAAACCTACTTCGCAAAAATTGTTTTTCTCTGTTTTATAAGAGAAAAAATAAGTCATTTAGGTTTAATCATGTTCACAATGTATCAAATTAACATTTTCTGTTAATGAGACGTAGCTATTATGTTAATTTTTTTAAAAATATTAAATAATTGTCTTATCGCTGACGACAGGTGTCAGAAAATGGCGTTGATTGATGATTAGAAAAGTCAAAAATATTTTTTTAATTTTTCAGCTTGTATAGTTATTGACAGATAGACAGTAAGCGACGAGATATTACGGTAGGCCGTATATGACAAAATATTTGTGACTGCATGAGCTGGATCTAGGTTACCCTTCACCATTGATGCAGATGACACAGTGTTGACAGTAGACACGAAAAGAAAAATTAAAAAAACAAACTTCTATAGGAGGTTGGGATTTGAAGCAAGAGAGGATTAAACATCAGCCGTAAGAAAACAATGCCTGGTTGTTAGCAAAGACATGAGCCGAAAATGCCAATTATAAATCAGATATATCAAAATCAAAGAAGAAAAAAAATTATACATCTGAAAAGTGTTATAACGGACGACGAAAAATGCGATATTGTGATTCAAACTGCACTGGGGTGGCAAAAGATGTACCCCAAAAGCTAAGCAGTGTATTCTGCTAGGTGCTTGGGCGATCATGTCTCGAATGAGCCATGACTTACTGGGTAGAAGATTTTCCCACAATAGCTTGCCATTACTTTGTGTGATAGAATGGTTAACAACCAAGGCTATAGAAACCAATTTGTCCTGCTATTCAAATCAAGATCAGTTTAGTGCCATTTGAGATACACGCTTGAGCGATCATGTCTCGAAAAAACATGACTGTCTGGGTAGAAGATATTTCCTCAGTAGATTGCCATTACATTCTGCGGTAGACTGGTTACCAACCAAGGCTATAGAACCCAATCTGTACTGTTATTTAACCCTCTTATCCAGATCAGTCAATTAAATGTCATTTGTAATACATGCTTCGGTGATCATGTCTCGAAAGAGACATGACTGTCCGGGTTGAAAACTTTTCCGCAGTAGATTGCTATTACTTTCTGTGGTAGACTTGTTGCCAACCAAAGCTATATAACCCAATCTGTTCTGCTATTTAATCCTTTTATCCAGATGAGTCAATTAAGCACCATTTCTGATACAAGCTTGGTAGATCATGTCTAGAAAAAAACATAAGTGTCTGGGCAGAAAATTTTTTCCGCAGTCGATTAACATTACTGTCTGCAGTAGACTGGGTGCTAACAAAGGCTATAGAACCCAATCACTTTAGCTGTTGACAGATTGTGACGGATTAACACCTTTAATATTTGCATGTAAGTGAATGCAACAAAGTCAAATGGTATTTGAATTCGACTCTCTGATTTCTCAGTCTAAGACACTGCACCAGAACGCACATCCGTATGCAGAATATTAAAAAAAATTCTTTAGAAACAAAGAAAAGAGGAACGAACTATTCTGCAATATCAGTCCTCTTAAATAGCAGTAAATACTTGAAAATCTCCTCACAGCTGACAAAGAGATTTGAAACAGAAATGTGGTTCTACAGAAGGATGCTGAGAATACTATGGATTAACATGTGAGCACCGACCTTTTAGAGAAAATGCAAATAAAAAAAGACCCATTTACTGTACGCTACAGGCTTTTGGCAAAATCAGAGAGGAACAAAGTCTTGGAGAGTTCGGTTAAAGGGAGATAACGAATCAGAAAAAACCTTAAAGATTCACTGCACGGGGATCAAGAGCATTCTAGACAGCAGAACGAAATAAAAGATTCAGTTTGAAAATTCAATTTCTTGAAGAGTGCAGAAGCGTACAACGGCTAAAAATATCGCGAATATGGCAACAAAGATGAGAACAACAGTCCGAACAATGTAAATAGTGTAAATAATTACAATACCTCATCTCAGAAATATAGACAGATATTGAAGGTGAATATGGCAACAAAGATGAGGACAAGAGTCCAAACAATGTAAATAGTGTAAATAATTACAATACCTCTTATCAGAAATATAGACAGATATTAAAGGTGAATATGGCAACAAAGATGAAGATAACAGTCCAAACAATGTAGATAGTGTAAATAATTACAAAGCCTCATCTCAGAAATAAAGACACATGTTGAAGGTGAATATGGCAAAAAAAAAATGAGAACAACAGTCCGAACAATGTAAATAGTGTAAATAATTACAATACCTCATCTCAGAAATATAGACAGATATTGAAGGTGAATATGGCAATGAAGATGAGGCCAACAGTCCAAACAATGTAAATAATTACAATATATCATCTCAGAAATATAGACAGATATTGAAGGTGAATATGACAACAAAGAGGAGGACAACAGTCCGAATAGTGTAAATAGTGTAAATAATTACAATACCTCATCTCAGAAATATAGACAGATGTTGAAGGTGCATATGGCAACAAAGATGAGGACAACAGTCTAAACAATGTAAATAGTGTAAATAATTACAATACCTCATCTCAGAAATATAGACAGATATTGAAGGTGAATATGGCAACAAAGATGAGGACAACAGTCCAAACAATGTAAATAGTGTAAATAATTACAATACCTCATCTCAGAAATATAGACAGATATTGAAGGTGAATATGGCAACAAAGATGAGGACAACAGTCCAAACAATGTAAATAGTGTAAATAATTACAATACCTCATCTCAGAAATATAGACAGATATTGAAGGTGAATATGGCAACAAAGATGAGGACAACAGTCTAAACAATGTAAATAGTGTAAATAATTACAATACCTCATCTCAGAAATATAGACAGATATTGAAGGTGAATATGGCAATAAAGATGAAGATAACAGTCCAAACAATGTAGATAGTGTAAATAATTACAAAGCCTCATCTCAGAAATAAAGACACATGTTGAAGGTGAATATGGCAACAAAGATGAGGACAACAGTCCAAACAATGTAAATAGTGTAAATAATTACAATACCTCTTATCAGAAATATAGACAGATTTTAAACATGAATATTGCAACAAAGATGAGTACAACAGTCTGTGCAATGTAAATATTCTAAATAATTGCAATATATAACCTCAGAATTTGTGACAAATATTTAAATTTGTCCTAGATTTATTTTATCTTATCTTACATTTCATCTAAATCGTATTTTGCACCTGATTATTTTGCCGAACAAGTTTTCATCATTGTTTTTAATATAGTCATTTCATACAAAATTCATAGCATCAACATTCATCTGCCAGTGTATTTCACTCACAATCTATGGCTTTATATTATATTTCAATGACATCGCTCGTCTTGTTATATTAGATTGGTGCAAATGTTTCCTGCATTGTTTATAAAATATTAAGTAGAAACTAATTCATAGCACCATTACTCAGCTAGTAACGCATTTATAACTAGTCTCAAAAATTCATGTCCCTGTCAATACAGGTGTTGGTTATTTCCATTGACTTGACCCAAAAGAGTTAGCAGTTCAATACCAGTGTATAGCAGTGGTGAATATAAAGAGCTAACTTTAAGGGAGATAACTACGTGGTTACCGAAAGTGGTATCGCACATAGAACAAGAATGATATACTCCAATGATCGAAATAAAGGGCTGGGTTCGAAATTTTTAGCACCTGAAGAAGCCCGGAGCCTACCATGGCCGAACTGTCATAAACATTTTTTTAATCATTTCACCCCAAGCAAGGCATTCCACTGCCACTATTGCACATAGGGTTATATAGGGGAAGGCAAAGAGAAAGAGTGGTTAGATATAGAAAATGTCAGAAGGAGGGTGATAGATGGGTAAGGATACCGAGGCTGAGGGTTGGGTAGATGGGAAGAGTGTTTGAAAGAATGACTGTGAGTTAGTGTGGTAGGAGGTGTCTAATGACCTTACATTTAAACTCCTGGAGATTGTAGCCGTTGGGGAAGCAATCATGTGGAAGAGAATTATGGCAATAAAAAGTAAGACAACAGTTTGAACAATTTGAATAATGTAAATAATAAGTCATCTCAGAAGTATACCTAAAGAAAGGTTCAATTCAAAATTCCTAGCACCTGAAGACGGCCGGAGCGTACCACAGTCGAAATGTCATAAACATCGCAATAAATATGAGGACAACAGTCCGAACAATATACATAATGTAAATACTACCTCATCTCAGAAGTATACACAAGGAAATGTTCAATTCAAAATTTCTAGTACCTGAAGAAAGCCGGAGAGTAAAACGGTCGAAATGCCGTAAACATGTCAATAAAGATGAGGAAAATAGTCTGAAAATTGTAAATAATGCTAATACTACCTTCTTATAAATAACTGGTTCATTTCAAAATTCCTAGCGCCTGAAGCCCGGAGCATACAACGGCCGAAATGTAAGCACCACAAAAAAGATGGCGGTAACAGTATAGACAAAAAATAATCAAGAGTTAACCATTATCTTCCACTCTTATCTGCATAAACTACCTCTTAACGTGACCTTCTACCTTTGAGCTCTGTCCGAGACTTGCACAGGACAAACCTAAGAGTAAAATCAAAAAAATATAGAATATATTTAGAACCTTGTTATAGTGCCCTTCTACGAGGGATGGACTCTTCCTCTGATTATATATAATTATCTGCATGACTTCCGAAAGCAGTTAACGAAAGCTAATATGCAATTAAAGCTATTCAGGCAATACGCAACACAACTGTACCGTTCGAACGTACATATTTCTATTTACTGATTATTAACACTTGCTTGTACATATGTTCTTGTTACACTAATACACTGTTTTGAACCTACCTCATGTGTTCCGTGACTTACTTCCGACAAAACCGGTCACTACAACTTAGCGGCGAAGTTTTGCCACAACCACGCCACAACAAATTAGCGACGAAGATCCACAACAACCCTCTATCGCTAATTCCGTGGAAAGTGCTAAGGCGAACTACGTTTCATTCTCCCGACAGTTCTAATCGTAACGAAGAGAACCCGTCTAGCCACTTACTTTGTAGTCAACTGTAACTCTATTTTTGCATGCGGAAAATCATAACACTATTTTAGCACGACAGAGTGAAATAAATTATTATAAGTTGTATTATTAATTGTGCAGATTAATTGTTCCAATATGAGCAGAGAGAAATAAGCCTAGTTGATAATAAAATTGTTTCTTCGGTTGCAATATAAACGCAGCTAATGAACTGTGAAAAAAATTTCTCAAAATAAAATATTGGAAACTAGCTGAGTGAATTAAAAATCAGGTGCAGGTGTGGCCAGCAGGTCAGACGGGGTCATCGCATCGGCGGTCATTATTTGAAAAAGCGGAAACAACGTAACATTGAAAGCACTGAGCCTTACAGATGGTGAAACTGGGAAATAAGCGGTAGCCAAAATATTGTTTCGAGATTGTCACAAATTTTTGTTGAGGCCAAAAAGATTATCAAATTTGCTGTGAACAGATTATAAAATCTGAAAAATAAATGATGTAATCAGTTGAATCAAAAAGAAGACGGAAAGAAATGATGTCACCAGGAATATGGCTGCTTCATTGGTTAAACCAAGGGAAGGAAGTAACTTCGCCTCAAAATTCGAAGGTGAAAGTGATTTTATTGGCTAAAGATTTGAATTGCATGGACACCCCGCGTCCGTCATGCCACCCCCAAGAGAATTTGGGACATGCATAAATATAAAGCCAAAATCAGTTTTGGGGTTTGCAGTTGAGATGTAACGACAAGAGAGTGATGGTTCTCAGCTGAGGAGCCACGACCGTAGTGACAGAGACGGTCTTCTCCGATATAGTTCCTGACTAAATGTGTACAAAGACAGATAATTGCCACGTCGTTGGGTACTAACCGTAGAGATATAGACGGTTGCCTCCGATAGAGTCCTGGCTGAAGATGTAAAGAAGTAGAGAGAATCCTGTCGCCGACCGACCGAAAAAGTTAAGTTAAACAACGAACCGATCAGCAGTTGCGCTGAGCTAAGACAGATAAGACAAATTACCGTCGCCGCTATTCACCACACACAGAGACCAATCTTCGGCAGATTCAGAAAAGTTTCGGTGAAAAGCTCGAATAAGACATAGATTTTGAATCGTCACAAACTTGAAAACTCCGATTGGAGTGACAGACATTAGCAACCAAAAGCTTGAATTAATGTTAAGAAGACAAACACTACTCTTAGACGAAACTTTCGCTCTGTTGTAGAGATAAGATATTGACGATTGTTATATTCTGTTTCTTTTTGGATTTTTTTCTGTAACTTATTCAGGCGTCATTCAATTTACTTTTGGTGCCTTTTTCATTAACACAACTGTGCACGCGCGTCCAGTCTGGTCCAAATTGGTAAAGAGACAGCTAGCAAGATTTCAGCGTGATTTCCTTGTGATCAAAATTCACAAAGTGGGCGAGGAAGAACACCGTTGTAATAGTCGACTTGAAGACCAGCTACTGTGTTGAAGCCATTAAAGCCATGCGGCCGTAGACCGTCGTCATAGATAGATAGATAGATAGATAGATAGATAGATAGATAGATAGATAGTTAATAAAAAAAATGTAATAGATAGATAAATAATGAAAAAACTGTAATAGATAGATAGATAGATAGATAGATAGATAGATAATGAAAAAACTGTAATAGATAGATAGATAGATAGATAATGAAAAAACCGTAGTAGATAGATAGATAGATAGATAGATAGATAATGAAAAAACTGAATAGATAGATAGATAGATAGATAGATAGATAGATAATGAAAAAACTGTAATAGATAGATAGATAGATAGATAGATAGATAGATAATGAAAAACTGTAATAGATAGATAGATAATGAAAAACTGTAATAGATAGATAGATAGATAGATAGATAGATAGATAGATAGATAGATAGAAAAATAATGAAAAACTGTAATAGATAGATAGATAGATAGATAGATAGATAGATAGATAGATAATGAAAAAACTGTAATAGATAGATAGATAGATAGATAGATAGACAGATAGATAGATAATGAAAAAACTGTAATAGATAGATAGATAGATAGATAGATAATGAAAAACTGTAATAGATAGATAGATAGATAGATAGATAGATAGATAGATAATGAAAAAACTGTAATAGATAAATAGATAGATAGATAGATAGATAATGAAAAAACTATAATAGATAGATAGATAGATAGATAGATAGATAACGAAAAAACTGTAATAGATAGATAGATAGATAGATCGATAGATAGATAGATAGATAGATAGATAGATAGATAGATAGATAGATAATGAAAAAACTGTACTAGATAGATAGATAGGTAGATAGATAGATAGATAGATAGATAGATAGATAGATAGATAGATAGATAATGAAAAATCTGTAATAGATAGATAGATAGATAGATAGATAGATAGACAGATAGATAATGAAAAAAACTGTAATAGATAGATAGATAGATAGATAGATAGATAGATAATGAAAAACTGTCATAGATAGATAGATAATGAAAAAACTGTAATAGATAGATAGATAATGAAAAAACTGTAATAGATAGATAGATAATGAAAAAACTGTCATAGATAGATAGATAGATAGATAGATAGATAGATAGATAGATAATGAAAAAACTGTAATAGATAGATAGATAGATAGATAGATAATGAAACAACTGTAATAGATAGATAGATAGATAGATAGATAGATAGATAGATAGATAGATAGATAGATAGATAGATAATGAAAAAACTGTCATAGATAGATAGATAGATAGATAGATAGATAGATAGATAGATAGATAGATAGATAGATTTCCTCGAGATCAAAATTAACAGCGTGGCCGAGAAAATCCGTTGTAATAGACGAATTGAAGACCAGCTACTATGTCGAAGTCATCACGACTAGTGGCCGGAGACCGTCCTCACAAACCGCTCATATTTCCTCCGTAATCCATCGATGGGAAGTTCTACTCGGACAGCTTCTGCCAGCTTCTTCCCGTTAACCACTGCTCTTTAGAACCGACTTACAAGAAGATGCTTTCCTGATCATTACTATTTGAACCTGTTTATGTCTAAGTTAATCGTTGTCTTTTCTTTTCTTAAATCATTTCACCCA
>JBBBDQ010001017.1:375000-397500 GCA_037127315.1 Ascarosepion bandense | reverse complement strand
ACAAACACACACACACACACACACACACACACACAGACAAAGTTCCATTTATAAATAAGTTTAGATCAAAATATTTTTCTCTAAAATTCAATTAATAGCAATTGTTCAGTTATGACTTATGCTGCAAAATTTCAAAAAAATTATTTTACTACAATTGCTATTTAAAATTATTAAATTTTATGTGTATGGGTAGATTTTGAAAGCTATCACGATGCGTTTAGTGTAATAAAGGAAAGTAAAGAAGGTGTTGGGTATTACCTATTTATCATTCGTTAAGGAGGTGTTGGGTATTACTTATTTGTTATTCAGTAATATATCGAGATCAAAATCTCATCTTCAGAATGGTAGGAGAGCTTGATTTCACGTCCGTTAAAGGCACGGTCCACGAACGGATGTGAAATTAAGCTTTCTTACCATTCTGAATTTGAGATTATGATCTCGATATATTACTGAATAACAAATAAGTAATACCCAACACCTCCTTTACCTTCCTTTATTTTACTAAACCTTCAAAATAGCCTTCAAAACCTAGCCATACACCTAATATACACAACGTTTCAAGCAAATTACAAAACTCTCCTACTAAATTTTAGTTTTATTTTACTAAAATAAATTGCCCTTCAGTCAGTTAAGTGCCATACGTGATACACGCTTGGGCCATCATATCTCGAAAGAGACATGACTGACTGGGCAGAAGATTATCTCGCAGTAGGTTGCCATTGCTTTCTGCGGTAGACTGGTTGCCGACCAAGGCTATAGAACCCAATCTGTCCTGCTATTTGACTCATAGCTAGAGGGGAAAGAAATGTATTATATTATTATGTAGTAATTAGTGGGGGATCGGTTTCCTATTGCTATGAAGTAATAAACTGATCCCCACTTTATGACCAATATAAGCCTTAATCATTATTCCAACTATTATATTCAGTCAGTCAGTTAAGTGCCATACGTAATACACGCTTGGGCGATCATGTCTCGAAAGAGACATGACTGACTGGGCAGAAGATTATCCCGCAGTAGGTTGCCATTGCTTTCTGCGTTAGACTAGTTGCCGACCAAGGCTATAGAACCCAATCCGTCCTGTTATTTAACCCATAACTGGAAGGAATAGGCGGATTAATACCTTTCCCAAGGTTATTTGCGCGTAAGTGAATGCAATGAATTCAGCTGGAATTCGAACTCGGCTCCCCGATTTCTCGTTCCGAGCCGATATCCAATGCGCCACAACGCACATCCCTTATTGCCCAAATTGCCCTTACAATACTTATTTAGTTTATTTGGCTCTAATATATCTTAGTATAACATAATTATTTAATTCTAATTCTAACCTAAACAATCCAGGGCTGGATTGATGAGGTTGTACAAAATCAATTTTTTAAAAAATACCTAAAAATACCTAAAATTTATCGTGTTGTTAAAAAGCTTGAGTGAGAAATGTTCTGCTTAGTTATGATCTTTCGAGCAATGATCGCCCTATAGTGTATCATGTCTAGCATTTAACTGATATATTTCTATTATTATTACGTTTGATTTCTGTTGTATACACATGTCGTTCCGGTACCCACTCAGGCACCTCAGTCAGAAATAGCATCATTACATTTTCCACTGATAGTTTTTGGTAAAGAATAATTGACACATATTTTATAAGTTCTTTCCAATATGGGAGCTGTCAATGAGAGCGCATTGTTTTGCATTTTCTTTAAGGTATAGACGACCAGGATTTCTTTAAGTCAATGGCCTGCTAAAGAATCTATGCGTTCTTCGAAACTTTTTCAATCGAAATGCCCGAGCTACTACTGGAATTATGAATTTTCTCATGTGCTACGCTTCAAGGTCTTTGTATGTTGTGCAGAATTGTGTAAATTAAATAAAAATAATTAAAAACGCACATAGCTTATAGTGGGTTATCCATTCTTTTCCAGTTTATAGTGAAGAGTCCGTTCTGGTGAAGGGTAGTTGCGTATTGTTGCAGATTAACGGAATTTGGCCTCATTGTAGATAGCCCACTATAAGTCATAAAATGATTATAAATCAAGAAAAGCAAATTGAGTTGAAAAATAACATTTTATATATACACATATCAATTAAGGTTTTTACAATTAAAGTAATACTTGAAGTATAGGTCCAACAGACGTTAAAATGTTCATGGCAATAAAATGCTGAAAAGAGAATTAATGCTTAGGAATGTGGGAGCGTTGTAAGTAAGGAATGTCCTTGATGCATTCGCTCCTTGGGTCAGTAAGCAGTTTTGAGACAGCGAAGATAAGATTAGAGGGAAGAGAGGCTAGCATAGTAAGCCGCTTGACGTAGGTCAAGGGGGATACTGATTACACTCTTCTTTCTCTCGAGTCAATCTGCCTGTCTGGCGATGCTTTCTGTATCGGCTTTTTATATCTTCTTTTTGGATCGCAGCAGATCATTTGGAGATTCACACTTGTATTTGATTCTGGGCTTCCCATTGGCCGATAAATAAAATTCGCGTAAGTTCGCGAACTGGAAATTTAATATTTAATTAATTTTTAGTTTTCAACTGGAACATCTGAGCGAATCCAACTGCGCATTGTCGAGTTTTGGTCATTTGCTTTTTGGTTGTGAGGGTGCAAACATCCGGTCCCTCGCTTTTGCTCGGTCGGTATCGTAAAATTTGAGCTGTACTTATGAGTGCAATTTTTGGATCTTTTAAGGCGTACATTACTAGTAATCCTTTGAATAAATCAACTGGAATCTTGTATTCTGATAGTTTCTTAAAGATCTTCAGCGAGACATTAGAACCTGCAGTGACGGCCGTGTCCATAAAAAGTATTATCTAAACTTATTTATAAATGAACTTTTGTCTCTCTCTCTCTCTCTCTCTCTCTCTCTCTCTCTCTCTCTCTCTCTCTGTGTGTGTGTGTGTGTGTGTGTGTGTTTGTTTGTCCGTTACCTATAGACTCCGAAACGACTGAACCGATTTTCTTGAAAATTTACACAGTTGTACTATAAGCGTCTGCGAGTGTTCTTAGCTAGGTTTTGTGTCGAGGTACCCCCAGTAAATATCGATAATCGATAATCGAAAAAATCGGATTATAGAAGGAGTGGTCCGATTTTAATCAAATTTGATACACTCATAGACAAAGACATAAGAAACGATATTCAAAAGTTTCAAAGTTGCAGTTCTTACAATAGTGCAGAAAATTTTATATCGATACCAGGAAATCAAAATTTGACTTACATCCATTCATTTTTCTTTCAGTCTACGGTTTCGCTTTAACAGGAAACAACTATTGCTTTTTAGTCTTTCGTGCCAACGACCAAAGAGTCTGAGCTCCAGGATCATGGATTAGTTTTAAAGTTTTCATTACACCCGAGCAATGCCGGGTTATACTGCTAGTGTATATATATATATATATATATATATATATATATATATATATATATCGTGTGCGATTGGTAAATTGTCGCAATTATTCTTTTTTTCAAATATTCTTTAGGCTGAGTCTGAGCTCCAGGACCATGGATTAGTTTTAAAGCTTTCATTACACCCGAGCAACGCCGGGCTATACTGCTAGTTGATATTATTTTACTTTTCATTTGTGCCGTTCCAATTTCATAACATAACGACAACGCACATGACTCAATGATGAGAATACAATGACAATAATATTCAGAAAAAGTTTAAACACGGAAATCTCGCGTGGGCGGACGTTTCGGTAAAAGGTAAGTAAGCGTTGATGTGAGAGCCGACGTAAAAGAGAATGCGTGCGAGGAGGCGAGTCGGGAGATATGTACGTGTGCGCGCGGATCTGGCGGGAAAGAAATGACTATCGTCTGCAGAATTCCGATTAAATAATTAAGGAAACTAACCTATATTTTATTGTGATTTTTGCATGGCTTACGAGTTGATGATGTTCAGGAAATAAGTCAGAATGTCCGTCTGACAGTCTGTCTGTCTGTCTGTCTATCGAAATTTATTCCCATTCATCTCGCTCGGATCGACGATTATTCGAGAAGTTGAATGCGTATTCATACATAAATGGATTGGTTCGTATATGTCTTATTGTTTGTGACGAAATCATTCACTGTTCATATCTATCTATCTATCTATCTATCTATCTATCTATCTATCTATCTATCTAAGCTTTAGTTTCTATCTATCTATCTATCTATCTATCTATCTATCTATCTATCTATCTTTCTTTCTTTCTTTCTTTCGATCTAATTCTCTGGTCATTTTCTATCTATCTATCTATCTATCTATCTATCTATCTATCTATCTATCTATCTAAGCTTTATTTTCTATCTATCTATCTATCTATCTATCTATCTATCTATCTATCTATCATAGTCTCTTCATCTATCTATCTCAGTCCCTTCATCTATCTATCTATCTATCTATCTATCTATCTATCTATCTATCTATCTATCTCATTCACTGTTCATATCTATCTATCTATCTATCTATCTATCATCTATCTATCTATCCATCTATCTATCTCAGCTTTAGTTTCTATCTATCTATCTATCTATCTATCTATCTATCTATCTATCTATCTATCTATCTATCTATCTATCTATCTATCTATCTATCTATCTATCTATCTATCTATCTATCTATCTATCTATCTATTAGTCTGTCTGAATCTATCTATCTATTAGTCTGTTCGTATCTATCTATCTATCTATCTATCTATCTATCTATCTATCTATCTAAGCTTTATTTTCTATCTATCTATCTATCTATCTATCTATCTATCTATCTATCTATCTATCTCATTCACTGTTCATTATCTATCTATCTATCTATCTATCTATCTATCTCAGCTTTAGTTTCTATCTATCTATCTATCTATCTATCTATCTATCTATCTATCTATCTATTAATTGTTCGTATCTATCTATCTATCTATCTATCTATCTATCTATCTATCTATCTATTAGTCTGTTCGAATCTATCTATCTATTAGTCTGTTCGTATCTATCTATCTATCTATCTATCTATCTATCTATCTATCTATCTAAGCTTTATTTTCTATCTATCTATCTATCTATCTATCTATCTATCTATCTATCTATCTATCTATCATAGTCTCTTCATCTATCTATCTCAGTCCCTTCATCTATCTATCTATCTATCTATCTATCTATCTATCTATCTATCTATCTATCTATCTCATTCACTGTTCATATCTATCTATCTATCTATCTATCTATCTATCTATCTATCTATCTATCTATCTATCTATCTCACTTTGTTTCTATCTATCTATCTATCTATCTATCTATCTATCTATCTATCTATCTATCTATCTATCTATTAGTCTGTCTGTATCTATCTATCTATCTATCTATCTATCTATCTATCTATCTAAGCTTTAGTTTCTATCTATCTATCTATCTATCTATCTATCTATCTATCTATCTATCTATCTATCTTTCTTTCTTTCTTTCTTTCGATCTAATTCTCTGGTCATTTTCTATCTATCTATCTATCTATCTATCTATCTATCTATCTATCTATCTAAGCTTTATTTTCTATCTATCTATCTATCTATCTATCTATCTATCTATCTATCATAGTCTCTTCATCTATCTATCTCAGTCCCTTCATCTATCTATCTATCTATCTATCTATCTATCTATCTATCTATCTATCTATCATCTCATTCACTGTTCTATCTATCTATCTATCTATCTATCTATCTATCTATCTATCTCAGCTTTAGTTTCTATCTATCTATCTATCTATCTATCTATCTATCTATCTATCTATCTATCTATTATTGTCTGTTCGTATCTATCTATCTATCTATCTATCTATCTATCTATCTATCTATCTATTAGTCTGTTCGAATCTATCTATCCATTAGTCTGTTCGTATCTATCTATCTATCTATCTATCTATCTATCTATCTATCTATCTATCTATCTATCTATCTATCTAAGCTTTATTTTCTATCTATCTATCTATCTATCTATCTATCTATCTATCTATCTATCTATCTATCTATCTATCTCATTCACTGTTCATATCTATCTATCTATCTATCTATCTATCTATCTATCTATCTATCTATCTATCTATCTATCTTTCGGCTTTAGTTTCTATCTATCTATCTATCTATCTATCTATCTATCTATCTATCTATCTATTAGTCTGTTCATCTATCTATCTATCTATCTATCTATCTATCTATCTATTAGTCTGTTCGAATCTATCTATCTATTAGTCTGTTCGTATCTATCTATCTATCTATCTATCTATCTATCTATCTATCTAGCTTTATTTTCTATCTATCTATCTATCTATCTATCTATCTATCTATCTATCTATCTATCTATCTCATTCTCTGTTCATATCTATCTATCTATCTATCTATCTATCTATCTATCTATCTATCTATCTATCTATCTATCTATTTTGACTTAATATATTCATTTATTCATTACGATAAAAACTTCTATTTCTTTCCCCTGTCTTTTTGACTTTGCTTTTTGATTCGTACTTTACATTTATTTTCCTTTTTTTTACTAGCCGCACGAGTGCTTTTCATCTTTTTGTGGACAGAAAAAAAGATCTGATATACCTCTTCACATCTCGATGGCTATTGCCTGATTGCACAATTCCTTTTTTTTCTTTTCCCCTTCTTTCTCTTCTTATCTCTAATAGACGTAATCATCTCCGCTTTGTCAAATAACAGCTCGATCCCAATATAATGTTCTATTCGATCACAAGTGTATAATATCTACTTTCACTTTCATTTTCATTTTGTCTTCTTCTTGTCTAAGTTCGTCAGCTAGTTTTATTCTCTTCCTTCCGTCCTGGCGCGCAAATAATTCCCGTTAGACGACCATTAACTCATCGCCACCGCATCTCCCTTTAACTACGACAGATTTTTTCATTTGTACAAAGGGAAATTATGGCTTTTGGCAACCTGCGATTAATCGCAAGTTTTCTGCTGAAACACGTGACACGTTCTTAAATGCGCAGATGCATATTTTTCTGAAAATAAATTTGCGATAAACTGGGAGAAAAGAAGAGAAGAGAAGGACAGAAGCGTATTTTTATTCATTAAAGGATGTGCACACGCACAAATACATATGCACACGAATGTATGCATATGTGTTGCTTAAAATTAGCTGTAAAGTGTTATCACCATCAGAGATAGAGATTCTGTGGAAAGATTAATTGTCAGTCCATCATCACAGTTTTAATTCCTATATCTACACACACCGACCAGTTTATTAGGCGCACTTTTCTAGTACTAGTATTCCTGCAGAAATTCTAGAACTGCCTTTTACTTTTAGTAACGCTAGAACCACATTTTGCCTTTAAAACCGCTAGAACCTACTTTTGCCTTTAAAATGGATTTTGGCTTTAGAACCGTTAGAACCTATTTCTGCCTTTAAAATGCATTTCGTCTTTAGAACCGCTAGAATCTTCTTTTGCCTTTAAAAATGAATTTTGCCTTTAGAACCGCTAGACCCTCCTTTTGCTTTTAAAAATGGATTTTGTCTTTAGAACCGTTAGAACCTATTTTTGCCTTTAAAATGCATTTCGTCTTTAGAACCGCTAGAACCTCCTTTTACCTTTACAAATGAATTTTGCCTTTAGAACCACTAGAACCTTCTTTTGCGTTTAAATATGCATTTTGCTTTTAGAACAGCCTGTTGTCTTTAGAACCGTTAGAACCGCTTTTTACTTGTATAACAACTAATACCGCCCTTAGACTTTATAAACGCTAGAACCGCCTTTTGCCTTTATATCCACTACAATCGCCTTTTTGCTACATAACCGCTCTTTGCTATTAGAACCTCTAAAACTGATTTTGCCGCCATTTGACTTTATAACCAAAAGTATCGCCTTTTCATTTTATAACCGCTAGAATCGTTTTTTTTTTCTTTAGAATCAACTTCTGTCTTTAGAGCCACTATTTTTCTTCAGAATGGCTTGAAGCACGTATTGAATATGGAACCGCTCTTTGCCTTAAAAACGCCTTTTGCATTTAAAATTTCCCTAAAGGACCGCTAAAGCCGCATTTTGTTTTATAACCGCTACAACTGCCTCTTGACTTTATAACTGCCGTTTACCTTTAAAACCGCTAGAACTGGCTTTTACCTTTAAAACGTTAGAACTGGTTTTTGGCTTTAAAACCGTTAGAACTGACTTTTCCCTTTAAAACCGTTAGAACTGGCTTTTCCCTTTAAAACCGTTAGAACTGGTTTTTGGCTTTAAAACCGCTAGAACTGGTTTTTGGCTTTAAAACCGTTAGAACTGGCTTTTCCCTTTAAAACCGCTAGAACTGGTTTTTGGCTTTAAAACGGCTAGAACTGGCTTTTGCTTTTAAAACGCTAGAACTGGTTTTTGGCTTTAAAACCGTTAGAACTGGCTTTTCCCTTTAAAACGCTAGAACTGTTTTTTTGCTCTAAAACCGTTAGAACTGGCTTTTCCCTTTAAAACCGTTAGAACTGGCTTTTCCCTTTAAAACCGCTAGAACTGGTTTTTGGCTTTAAAACCGCTAGAACTGGTTTTTGGCTTTAAAACCGTTAGAACTGGCTTTTCCCTTTAAAACCGTTAGAACTGGCTTTTCCCTTTAAAACCGCTAGAACTGGTTTTTGGCTTTAAAACCGCTAGAACTGGTTTTTGCCTTTAAAACCGCTAGAACTGGCTTTTGCCTTTAAAACGCTAGAACTGGTGTTTGGCTTTAAAACCGTTAGAACTGGCTTTTCCCTTTAAAACCGCTAGAACTGGTTTTTGGCTTTAAAACCGCTAGAACTGGTTTTTGGCTTTAAAACCGCTAGAACTGGTTTAAGGCCTTATTTTGTTAGTCTGGCACCAACGAGTAGACTGCGTTCAAAGTAACTTACTTTCTCCAAATTTCTTTTCACATTTCGTTTAAATTTCTAAATCCATTAATCATAGGCAGGTTAAAATTTTGCATGAAAATGCGTTCACCTTTTTTTTTAATCATTTCACCCCGAGCAAGGCGGAAATGCCACTGATGTGCAGGGGGCTACATAAATGTAAAAAGATTAATTAGAAAAGAGTGAGGAGTACAAACTAGTTAGAAAGGAACAATAGAAAGCTGAAAAAGCAGGTGTAATGACAGATACATAGGTGGAGAGAAAGGGAAGGTTATACGGGGGAGGGGAGAGAGCTAGAGTCCAGTGGTTAGTAGATGAGTATTGACTTTGCATTTAAATTTCTGGAGGTTGTAGCCGTCAGGAAAGCAAGAATACGGGAGCGAGTTCCACAGGCGGGAAGTGCGAGAGAAGAAGCTGCAGGAGTAGAATTGCCGTCTGCATTTGGCTAACCTGACTGTGAATGGGTGGGACCTAGTTGCCAGTCTGGTTGCACGAGTAAACACCTGTTGAGGAGGCACCAGTGACTTAAGTTCCTTGCAGCAGAAGCCATGAAAGTATTCATAGAACAGACAAAGGGAGGCCACATTTCGACGATGGGGAAGTGGCTGCAATCGAGTCGCCAGATCAGTACCTATCACATTACAGACTCTCCTTTGGAGCCTGTCAAGAACACTGAGGAGAACGGCAGGGGCGCCTGACCATAAATGGCACCAGTACTCCATGCACGGACGGATGGTTGACTTGTATATATGCAGGATGGATTCAGGTGGAAAAAACAACCTGGATCGATATAGTGACCCAACCTTCTTAGCAGTAGATTTTGCTATGGATTCAATATAGTGGTTCCATTTGAGGTATGAGGACAGGGTAAGTCCGTGGAGGCGTCGTGTATTGCTCTCCGGGAGAATCGCTTGGTCCATGCTTATGGGAGGTAGGGGAGGTTGCCTGTAATGGTTGACAGACAACAGCTTGGTCTTAGAGGAATTGAAGTTGACAAGCCACTTCTTGCCCCAGTTCACCACAGAGTGTAGATCCCGCTCAAGGTCAGCAGCGAGATTATGTCTGTCCGCCACGACAGGTTTCTTACTGGTGAGGGCGTATATTGTAGTGTCATCTGCGTAGATGCCTACTTGGGACTTGATCTCATCTGGGAGGTCGTTGATGAAAATAAGGAAAATCGTCGGGCCCAGGATAGAGCCCTGTGGGACACCAGCATTCGTGCTGTAGGACGAAGAGGCACGCCCATTCAGAACGACCTTCATTTGGCGGTTATTTAAGAAAGATTGGATTAGGTCAAGCAGGCGACCGGTAATACCATAACCACGTAGTTTGCATAGGAGGCCAGAGTGCCAAACCCTGTCGAAAGCCTTGGAGATGTCCAGAGCAACCGCGCGAGCCTCGTCAGACTCATCAAGGGCCTGTAGCATGTACATAATTAAGCAAGTAGCGAGTCCCCGCTCTCTCTCTCTCCCTCTCTCGCCCACTCTCTCGCTATATTTATATACATATATATAGTCATGCGCAGACAGATCTGTTTCGCTGTATCACAGCTGATCAGTACGGTTGCTTTTTACCCAGGATTGAAACCCAACCGAATTGGCGTCTGTCGGCGATTCTACCTATGAAGTATAGGCGCTCGGTAGAAGGAGGCAGTCTGTGAGCGTTTGAGATACCATGTATTCATACGCCAGTTGTGAGATTGTTCTAATTCATTACTGAATGAACGATGCGTAGATGCTAAAGTAGCTATTGTTTTTTTGTTTTTTTTTCATTCTTCAGGGTGTGAGAGCGTAGAATAGTCATCCCCAGACAGACCAGTTTTGCTGTATCACGGCTCATCAGTACGGTTAGATATCCGATTGCTTTTTACCCGACCGAACTGGCATAAGTCGGCGATTCTACCTTTGAGCAATGGGCGCTCGGTAGAAGGAGGCAGACTTTTATCATGTATTCATACGCCAATAGTGAGTGTGTTCTAATTCATTACTGAATTGCATATATTTATATGCCTTTAATACTATACAAAAAATACTTGTAAAATACAGGGTGTCCATAAAGTTCGCATGCGTTTTTAAAAAACATTTAACTTATTTGTATTTGCGACAGAAATAATTTGCAAAAAAGAACATGAAAGCAGCAAATCCATATTTTTCAAGGTGTTATTGAAATTTTATTTAACTTTCCACATGTCCTCCATCATTAGCAATACAAAGGGTAATACTATTTTGCAGTTGACGTAAAACATTTGCCAACTGATTTACAGTAATGCCTGAAACAGGGCCGTAGCTGATTCTAAAATAACACCAGGCACAGAGAAAATTGCCCGGATTTATTAGTTGACAAAGTGATGTCATCAGTGTCATCCGTTTCCAGAAACTATGATTTTTGCGGATTTTTTCTGCTATTCTAATGGAAATTAGGCAAAGAACGTGAACGAAAGCAGGAAATCGGGTTCGGACTTTCTGAGTATAACAAGTCTTTTCTCCCAAAATTAATAAATAAACAAACAGATTTTTACTGCGTTCATTCGGATGTTTTCTTTCTTTCTTTCTTTCTTTCTTTCTTTCTTTCTTTCTTTCTTTCTTTCTTTCTTCGTGAATTGTTTAGTTTGATTTTGACATTTTTCCTTGCCCGGATTTTCACTATCATTGCACGGATCGGCCCGGACCCGTGCCCAGTGTGCCCGGTAGTCAGATACGGCCATGGCCTGAAATTACATTAGTTATTTTAGCCTTCAAATCTTCTAATGAATAAGGTTTGGTTGCATATACAATTGTTTTCACATGTCCCCATAAAAAACTCTAATGAAATCAAATCTAACGAACGTTGGGGGTCAATAAAATTACAATAACTATCCTATTCCCCCAATTTATCCCAATAAAAATTTTAAAAAAAATTTAAGTTTGGCCAAGCGGTTACTTCCCCACCACCTACCACTACCAACTCAAGAGTCAGGCCATATACCTTCCATTACCATGAATAAATTACTACTAAATTCCTTCCCCTAACCCAACAAAACCGAATAAAAACCAAAACATCTCAACCCCTTTCTTTACCTAAGCTAACCTCTGAGCTTATAATTGTTCCTCATTCTCTTTTTATAAGGGGTAGAAGAATGTATGTCGAAGAATGCATGTCTTAAAATTACATGTTGAAAATGGCTATTTCCCCACTAAACTTTATCTAAATTTACACACACACACACATATATATATATGTGTGTGTGTGTGTGTGTGTGTGTGTGTGTGTGTGTGTGTGTGTGTGTGTTTATAGAAAGAACAGTCTTTTCATACTTTAATACGTGCATGACCATGACATCACAACATAAAAAAATTCCATTTTGGATAATTTTCACCCTCTACTGAACGCTAAGCAATTTATCAACCGTTACATGTGAAATAAGAAGAAAATTTACAGTAAATCCTAACAATAAAGATTTGCGGTTATTTTTTGTTACCACAACTCAAACCCATGAAGATGATCTCGGAAGAAAATTCAAAGTAATTGAGAAATGAAAAATAAAATCATCTGTCAAAGTTACAGCATATATCTTACATCTTTCAATTATAATACGCGAAAGATTATCCGTAATTACTTTATTTTAAAAAACCAGACACAATGCGTGCAATTTATTTAATCTAACACACACACACACACACACACACACACACACACACACACACACACACACACATATATATATATATATATATATATATATATATATATATATATACTGTATCGAGGCAACAAATAATTTTCTAAACATATACTGTTAAATATAAGAGACAATGAATGTCTGTTATGTTTAATCATGAGCCGGTCTAAACGTCGTATTTTAGTCAACAATACAATAATCCTTACTCATACACACAGTAAAAATAACCTTCAGATATTGGAGGCCATCTACATTAAATCCCAAAAACCCACACTTAATAAAATCACGTTTAAATCTGGTCATAACACATTACATTTCATTTGAATATATGATTCTGTTGTCATTTCGCGCTATCACGCGGTGTGACGTCATAGAACCGCATTGCAAATTTGCGAACTGCGTTTGTTATTTTTGGTAACTATTGCCGTTGCCTAGCGGAGTTTTATGTCAACACAAAATAAAATCATCGCTGATGGTGGATGTTATTGTGTTACCGTCTTAATAACCTCTCTGAAGATGGCTCATGTGAGCCGAAAGTTTAGAAGCAAATTAATAAAAGATTATCCAAAAGTTGGAGAATGTTTGTCGTTATTTTCAACTGAAATTAAAGCCAAAATACGACATTTAGAACGGCTCATGATTAGACATAATAGACATTCATTTTCTTTTATATTTAACAATATATGTATAGAATATATATATATATATATATATATATATATATATATATATATAAAATGGACACTGAGGTCAACGCCAAGTAGAGACAGGCAATCTTCAGGGAATGTGCGTTGTGTTTTCAGTCTACTATTTATATATGCTAGTCAACGGTTATCTTAACAGATGGCAACGGTTATGTTTCAAATTATTTTCGAGAATATAATTAGTATGAATGTAAGAGTTTGCAGTTATTTTATAATTTTGTTTGTTAATTTTATTTATTCTTATTTTCTTAATTATTGTTGCTGACTTTTTTATTAATCGGATATATTTTTTTTATTTTAAACGTTCTTTTTAGAGAGCATCCCTAATTAAATAGACGTCTTGTTTATTTTAAAGATTAATATATTTCGCCACCAGTTTGAATATTCAAGAAATCTTATTAAAGTAGATTAATTCGAATCCTACCGTAAAAAAGAAACTCTCAACATAGGACCTGCGATTGCATTTAGCTATTTTAACTGTAAAATGAAAGGGACAGAAATGCTACGCTACTTTGACGAGAAAGTACCTGAAGCCGAGAACCAATAATGTCAAAAGTTCTTTGGATTTTTATCAAACATTTCTAAAGGAGCAGCAGACGAGATGTGTCAGCAATATTCAGAGTAAGGATTAATGCTAGACTTAAAAGTATGTAAGATCTGTTCTGGCTAAGAAAATTGTCTAGCACGATACAGCAAGCCAACTTTCCTGGCCGAAGACCTTGCAGTTGATTCAATGTAGTCTTTCCACATCTTGTCATTGAAAAATCCGAAAAATCGCAATCGTGGAGGTTAGCATCAGCCATGCTGATGGAAGGTAAAAAGATTTCGACTATTAAAAGAGGGCTGTTTCGTTTTTGAAATTAACAAGCCATTCTTTGTCCCATTTAACAACAGACCGTAGGTCATTTTTTAGATCAGTTACTAATCTGAACTTAACATCAAGACAAGAGCAAATAGTTGTGTCAACAATATAAATGCTAAATCGACAACTGATGACATCGGAAATGTTGTTGTTGAAAACCCGGATAAAAAGTAAGACTATGCAACGTCAATCTTCCTAAATACTATTCTTTGAATGTCCTCTCTTCTTAAAATTGTTTCTCAAACTCTATGACAATCATTGTATCCTAGTGGTTTTATAGCCTTGTTTGGGGTGAAATGATTTTAAAAATACACTTGGGAGAGATTTGAATCCATCTCTGCATCTCCAGCACATATCGAACCAGAATAAACACTTCAGGTCTCTTGCTCCAACTTTGCAATTAGCCATCTGTAGAACTACAAAGATATACAGAGATATTTAATTTCACTAAGCTCCATATAAATAAAGAAAAATGTCTAGAAACACCAGCAGTGGAAGCAAAATTCCTGAAGAGTGAAGACATCACAATGGTGCCTTCATGAAACTTCGAAGTCGACATGACTCTGCTCAGTTAAGTGACAAACTTCTCCACATTAATGCTATTAACGCTCTATCGCTGTCTCAATATCAAGCACTTTATGACAAAATCCTGCTTGCCAAAAATGCCTTTCTGTCAGTAAACCACTAGAAAAACAACAATCTAGGCACTAAGCATCATTACAACTCAATTATATATATATATATATATAAACACAAACATATAACTATACTCCTTTCGAAAAACTTCCCGGGTATATACGTGGAAGGAAAAAATGGTTATAAAAAAGAAAGAGCTAAGCACATGAACATCAGCCAAAGCGATTTGGACCGAGCCAGTACGTAGCCAAAAGAAAAAACCCGAAACGAGTTATCAACTAATATATATATATATAAAATGTAGTATAAAAGGTAGATCAATTATGGATCGGTATCTGACAGAATGTGTGTTGTAGTGCAATGCTATTCGGCTCGGAACGAGGAGCCGAGTTCGAATTCCAGTTGAATTCCTTGCATTCACCTACGCGCAAATAGCCTTAGGAAAGGTATTAATCCGTCTCTTTCCTTCAGTTATGAGTTAAATAATGGGACAGATTGGGTTCTATAGCCCTGGCTGGCAACCAGTCCACCGCAGAAAGTAATGGCAGCAGATGAGGAGGGCTACGCATCAAGGATATGCTACAGAAGGCGTCACTCGGAATGATAACATATTCATCGACAGTCCGTTTCAGCTTTTTCACTGGATTCTATGTCTCGTTCTTGGCGGCGAATTTAGTCGTCAACGCTAACATCATAAAGGGAGCAACGAGTAAAGTAGAAATTAAAATCTTGGCTACGAAACAGCAGACAACATCGACCGACCGAAAATGTGAGCAACGGCGAAGTAGGAGTGGAGTAGGATTTAAGAGAGATAACAAAAAGACGAAATTTTAGCTGCAAAGAACAAAGAAATTGTGGAGAGCCATGTCCGTCCACGCATTAAAGAATCAGGATACAAAGAAGTAGAAGAAGAAGAAGCTTGAGTAAATAGATGTCAAAGCAGGCTTTATGAGATATAACATAAAGGACAGGAAGTTGTGGAGAGCCGTGATCGAGTAAGTCTTCAAGGGACTATAGCGTATAGAAGAAGAAGAAGCTTGAGTAAATAGATGTCGGAGCAGGCTTTATGAGATATAACATAAAGGACAGGAAATTGTGGAGAGCCGTGATCGAGTAAGTCTTCAAAGGACACAGCGTATAGAAGAAGAAGAAGAAGCTTGAGTAAATAGATGACGGAGCAGGCTTTACGAGAGATAACCTAAAGGACAGGAAATTGTGGAGAGCCATGACCGCGTAAGTTTTCAAGGGACACAGCGTATAGAAGAAGAAGAAAAAAAAGAAGAAGAAGAAGAAGAAGAAGAAGAAGAAGAAGAAGAAGAAAGAGATCAAGTAAATGTTTGTCTGGACAGGCTTAACAAAAAGATGAAATTTATTAAGAGCTACCAAGCAAAAGACGTTGTGGAAATTTAAGATCGCCTCCGTCACGTCACATACAATAAGAAGAGAAAATGTCCAGTCTTTGTAACAGTTATCAAGTATAAAAATAGAATGAACAGCCCGAATTCAAGACCGACCTTCATTTTCACAGTAATAGCTTTGAGTAAAGGCATGAATCCATTATATTTTACCTCTATGCATGGATTAAATAGCAGGATAAACTGATCTTATTAGCCTTGGCTGGCATCCTGTCTAAGAGAAGAAGCATTCTGAATTCAAAACTGTGGAGAGAAAAAAAAATCAAATGACGTTTCCCAATAGAATCAATGGTAATCTTTGAACATAATACAAGAAAGGAAGCTATGGAGAGTCATGAAAATATTTATCCTAAATGAACGTGGCTCTTAAGAAGGACGAGGTGATTTTGTTTAGCCTGGATGACGTTTATTCAGCGTAACATTTTCTTCTTTTTTTTTTCTTTTTTTCTTTTTTTAATCATTTCACCCCAAGACATTCCACTGCCACTATTGCGCATGGGGTTACATAGGGAAAGGTGAAGAAAAAGAGTGGTTAGATATAGGAAATGTCAGAAGGTGGGTGATAGATGGGTAAGGATACCGAGGCTGGGGGTTGAGTAGATGGGAAGAGTGTTTGAAAGATGGTTAGTGTGTTAGGAGTTGTCTATTGACCTTACATACGTGATCCTATATGAAAAACAAAATGGTCGAGTATATATTAAAATCCATGGCTAACAGTGGAAATTAGATAGCGAGCTTTATTAAAAGTCTGTTTATATCTCACTTTATTCACATCTGTCTCTATTTGTATTGGCCTTTCTATCTATCTATCTATCTATCTATCTATCTATCTATCTATCTATCTATCTATCTATCTATCTCAGTCTGTTCATATCTATCTATCTATCTATCTATCTATCTTTGTAAGTCTATCAATATCTTAATTTTGTTTATATCTATCTTTCTACTTATATACGTATGTTCATATCTATCTCATTTCGTTCCTATCTATCTATCTATCTATGTTAGTATATTCATATGTATCTTAGTATGTTCATATTTATTTTTCTAGCTATCCTTTTATTTATATGAGTTTTTTCACACCGATCTATGTGTCCATTTAGTGCACGGGGTTAGATTGTTCTAGTTCCACTAACAATGCCTCTTCTTGATATCTCAGTTTCAGTTATTTCCCTTTAATATCTCAATTCTCCAAGTTTTTGCTCGCCTCTGCTGTGGCTTGGTATTGAACTCACAAATATTTGATGGCTAGGCATCTTATATTTTTATTTATATATATCATAATTTTGTTTATAAAAGCATCACTGAATTGCTTCAACCAATGCTTTAATCTACTGGGCCATGTGTCATTTGTTACTGAATAAAGGTTTTAAATTGCAACAACTGACAAAGGCCTGAGCGTACAACGACTGAAACGTCATAACGAAATAAAATAAAGATCAGGACAACAGTCCGAACAATGTAAATAGTAACAATATCTCATCTCAGATATATATTTCGGATGCTATCTATCTATCTATCTATCTATCTATATATATATATATATATATATATATATATATATATAATTTGTTATCTGTCTGTAAGGGTCATTTTTTATCTATTAAGGAAAGCTATCCAAATATCTTTTCATACAGCAATAAAATACGCCATTCTCTGTTCCCCGGACGCCGGAAATAGGCTATAGTCACATGATCTAAAGGCATTTTTACGACATCCCGATCAGGAACGCTAAGGCTTTGTAGAAAAAGACAGTTTTATTGTTCTGTCTTGGCTGTTGTTCCTGTGATTCCGTTATAAGCTTGTCAAATAACCAAATTATGCCAATCCACTGACATCGTCTCATATATCACGAACATTTCGCATCGCTTCAGGGCACCTTAACGAACCTATGGCAAAACGCAACCGGTGCCTACATTTGCCCTTATCAAAGATGTACCATTTCGTTAAAAGTGGATAAGCTTAAGATTAATACCTGATGACTGAACCATCCCCCAAAAAGGTAGGGCTTACGGATGCATCACGTACGATTAATAGTTAACGTACAATCATCGAAGTTAAGCAACATCAAACCATGGATGGGTGAACTCTTGGGAATGCTAGGCGCTGAAATCTTGAAGACGCAGCTAGTACAATTGATAACGCCCGAAAATAGCTTCCAATTCAAGGAGTCAATCGGATCCTTTTCGTATCTATCCAAGTGCGCCAACTACAACTGGAATTACTGATGTCTTCATCTGCCACTTCTTTGAGATTCCCATTTCAAGATACTTGTATTTTGATATTTTTTTGAAGATCTTCAAAGATAGATTACAAATTGCAGGGACTGCCATGACAATAAGAAAGCACATTCTGATTGAGTGGTCTTTGATCAGGGTATTATTATGGTTACTAGTTGGATTAGTAGTAGTAGCATTCTTTTACTTGTTGTCCAAAAGTTCTGCATTATCTAGCGCTTTCGGCTATTCTTTTAGCCATTATCAGAGACGATTTTTACTGTTTTATTTTTAACTAAATTTGTTTATGTATATGTTTAAAGTTATAGGAACGTTTTATATTTTGAACACGGTCTGCAGATTATGGCCGTGTTTGTAGGTAATTTTATTAAGTGTAGTTTTTTTTTCTTTTATTGTTATTATTATCAGGGCTTCCATTATTTTTTCGTGTGAATGAGGCGATTATATTTGTATTTTCTGCTAGTATATTTTGAATGGAATCAGGTAGGATTTGGTGTGTGTTTAAATGAGTTCTAATAGAGCTATGTTCGGGTAGGTGTAACGTAAGTCGTCTCATAGAAATGTAGTTGTTCGGCCAGTGCAATTATTTATGAGTTTGATTTGATCAGAAACACAGTTTCTTAAAGAGGCATTTGAACTTGTAAATGATGTTTGTTCTTCGTATTTTTGACTTTGTGGGTGTTTGTTTATTTCTGATGATAAAGTTAAATATTTTCTAATAGATACTTTAATTTTCTCGTTCATTTCGACTTGAATTGTGTAATTCTTTGATGTTTCTAAGAGAAATTTTGTCTTGCTTATAATTGGCGTGTATTTGGCTTTTATAGAAAGTACAATTGGCGTGTATAATTGGCGTGTATTTGGATTTTATAGAAAGTAGTACAGCCCGGCGTTGCTAGGGTGTAATGAAAGCTTTAAAACTAATCCATGGTCCTGGAGCTCAGACTCTTTGGTCGTTGGCACGAAAGACTAAAAAGCAATAGTTGTTTCCAGTTAAAACGAAGCCTTAGACTGAAAGAAAAATTAATGGATGTAAGTCAAATTTTGATTTCCTGGTATCGATATCAAATAAGTGTTTTTCTTCGTAAACTGAATTTTGAAGGCTAAATAAGTCCTCTGAGTAAATGGTATCATGGCTGAGACTAAGAACTACATTTATGCCTACTTAGAGCCAAACCCGAAGCAAAAACTAAAATAAAAGGGCCGAAGAAAATACAGACATACAGGCAGATAAGCACAAACACACACACATCTTGCCTTATATATATATATAATCGATTTTCTGCACTATTGTAAGAACTGCAACCTTCTGAATATCGTTTCATATGTTTTTGTCTATAAGTGTATCAAATTTGATTAAAATCGGACCACATCTTCTATAAACCGATTTTTTCGATTATCGATTTTCGATATTTATTGGGGTTCCCTCGACACAAAGCCTAGCTAAGAACACTCGCAGACGCTTATAGTAAAACTGTGTAAATTTTCAAGAAAATCGGTTCAGTCGTTTCGGAGTCTATAGGCAACGAACACACACACACACAGACATACACACAGACAAATTTCCGTTTATAAAAAAGTTTAGATGTTGTTATTGTTTTTATCTGGATATTTAGTATCACTAATAGTTACTTTAAAAGGAAGTAGTTTAATCTGGCGGTTGATGAGATAGGAAAAACCATTGTTAACAAATTTCTGTTTTACATTATTGGGTTCTTTAAGAAAAAGGAAACAAGAGGAAGAGTTCGCGTTTATTCTCTTTAGGAATTGTTTTTAACTCTTAAAATTAGTGTTGCAGCAGTTTCGACTGGTGTTTTTCATTATAAGGAAATGGTGAATGTGTTATTGCTGAATTCTACGAGAACGTATAAAAATGGGCGATTCATTTTTTGACTCATAGAAGTTTATAGGTAAAGATTGCAGGAGTGTAAATGTTTGACTCATAGAAGTTTATAGGTAAAGATTACAGGAGTGTAATTGTTTGACTCATAGAAGTTTATAGGTAAAGATTACAGGAGTTTAATTGTTTGACTCATAGAAGTTTATAGTTAAACATTACAGGAGTTTAATTGTTTGACTCATAGAAGTTTATAGGTAAAGATTACAGGAGTTTAATTGTTTGACTCATAGAAGTTTATAGGGAAAGTTTACAGGAGTTTAATTGTTTGACTCATAGAAGTTTATAGGTAAAGATTACAGGAGTGTAATTGTTTGACTCATAGAAGTTTATAGGTAAAGATTACAGGAGTTTAATTGTTTGACTCATAGAAGTTTATAGGTAAAGATTACAGGAGTTTAATTGTTTGACTCATAGAAGTTTATAGGTAAAGATTACAGGAGTTTAATTGTTTGACTCATAGAAGTTTATAGGTAAATATTACAGGAGTTTAATTGTTTGACTCATAGAAGTGTATAGGTAAAGTTTACAGGAGTTTAATTGTTTGACTCATAGAAGTTTATAGGTAAAGATTACAGGAGTTTAATTGTTTGACTCATAGAAGTTTATAGGTAAAGATTACAGGAGTTTAATTGTTTGACTCATAGAAGTTTATAGGTAAAGATTACAGGAGTTTAATTGTTTGACTCATAGAAGTTTATAGGTAAAGTTTACAGGAGTTTAATTGTTTGACTCATAGAAGTTTATAGGTAAAGATTACAGGAGTTTAATTGTTTGACTCATAGAAGTTTATAGGTAAAGATTACAGGAGTTTAATTGTTTGACTCATAGAAGTTTATAGGTAAAGTTTACAGGAGTTTAATTGTTTGACTCATAGAAGTTTATAGGTAAACATTACAGGAGTTTAATTGTTTGACTCATAGAAGTTTATAGGTAAAGATTACAGGAGTTTAATTGTTTGACTCATAGAAGTTTATAGGTAAAGATTACAGGAGTTTAATTGTTTGACTCATAGAAGTTTATAGGTAAAGATTACAGGAGTTTAATTGTTTGACTCATAGAAGTTTATAAGTAAAGATTACAGGAGTTTAATTGTTTGACTCATAGAAGTTTATAGGTAAAGATTACAGGAGTTTAATTGTTTGACTCATAGAAGTTTATAAGTAAAGATTACAGGAGTTTAATTGTTTGACTCATAGAAGTTTATAAGTAAAGATTACAGGAGTTTAATTGTTTGACTCAGAAGTTTATAGTTAAAGATTACAGGAGTTTAATTGTTTGACTCATAGAAGTTTATAAGTAAAGATTACAGGAGTGTAATTTTTTGACTCATAGGCGTTTATAGGTAAACTTTACAGGAGTTTTAATTTTTTGACTCGTAGATATTCATAAGTATATAATATGAACCCGTTATGGGACCATAAAACAATGAGTCAACACGATGGTAGGTCAAGAACATAAATTACGTCAACAAGAGATACAAACAGATACAAAGAGAAATAGTAATAATAGCTTGGCCAAAAGTGGCCGACAAACAGACAGACTAGCCTGAGCTCCCCACAACAACGAAGTTCACAGGAGTTTAACTTTTTTGACTCATAGAAGTTCATAGGTAAAATTCACAGGAGATTAATTTTTTTACTCATAGAAGTTCATTGGTAAAGTTAAGGACAGGGTTTTTTTCGAAAGATTATTATTTTCTTGACTAATTTTCGCTAAAATAAAAATTTCGCCTTCCTAACGATATATATTTTTGTTTCGTGACTTTTTCTAAATATTGTGTTTTCCCCGTGGGACATAGAGTACTTGTAAGAGCACGGGTCGAGAGGATTTGGACGTACATATTGTAACTATGCTCGTAGAACGGACGTTGGTTGTACAGGCATGCAATAATATTTGGTTTGATGGATGGCGGTGGGGTTTAAGGAGTTAATGATTATTCCGGTAACTGAGGTAAATAAAATTTCAACGTCAAGTGACATTAACATGACTTGGGATGGTTATATAGTTTTGAGAATTTGAAATAATTCGTGGGTTGATGTAATGTTTTAAGTATTAGACATGTAACAGGATTTCGCTGAAGATTTTTGATAGTTCCTAGATGATTCCTCCTCAACAGGTGTTTACTCGTGCAACCAGACTGGCAACTGGGTCCCACCCATTCACAGTCAGGTTAGCCAAATGCAGACGACAATTCTACTCCTGCAGCTTCCTCTCTCGCACTTCCCGCCTGTGGAACTCGCTCCCGTA
>JBBBDQ010001017.1:270000-370000 GCA_037127315.1 Ascarosepion bandense | reverse complement strand
GGAATAAAATTGCAACGTTCAAAACATGAATTTACAACAGTGCTCAATATTAAAATAGAGCAATGAATACTTAATATTAACTATTATGTTAGAACAGGAGAAAAACTATAAACTATTACAAAATTTTACATTTTGTTTTGACATTTAAAGAACAATGTCCCATCAGGTAGTTGACAATGATGGCACTAAACGTCTTTATTTAGATAATTTTTTTCGGAAACAACACTTCACTTTATTTTTGAATATATATTTCCCCGTACGATGTAAAAAGATATTTTAAAAAAAACGAAGAAAGAAAAGAAAAGAAGATGAGAAATCAAGAAAAAGAAAAGCAAGAGGAAAAGGAAAGACAGAAAAGAAATAGAAAGTGAAGAGGAAAATAAATGAGACAAATGTAAAGAAGGAGGAGCCAATGAAAACGGCTTAAACAGATATTTGTTTTTACATTTGGCGCGGAAATAGATTTCAGACAGATACGGCCATCAATTATAATGTTGTGACTCAAATGTTTTAGCATTTTTTTAAAAATAATGATGAAATCCCATACGCAAACAGAAATATTATTCATAAAACGAAAAATAAAGGATATTTAAAAAAAAACGTTACGAAGAACTGAATTTATTAGAACTAATATTATAAATTAGAATAAAATAAATTAAAATAAATTGAATAAAATAAACATAAAATAAAAAAATGAAACATTGTTCTTTCAATGTCAAAACAAAATGTACAGTTTTGTAGTAGTTAGTAGTTTTTTGCATTTTCTAACGTAATAAATTATATATATATATATATATATATATATATATATATATATATATATCGGTCGAGTTTCGATGCCGGCCCGAGGAGAGTAGATGCGTCTAGCCACACTGATGAGCTGTGATACAGCGAAACAGGCTTGTATGTGGATGACTAATATATTACGCTCTCATTACGATTGAGCTTTCTGGAGAAGAAAATTTTTAAAAGTTTCCACTTCAGCTATATGCGTGACTCTTCAGAAATGAATTGAGTTCTCTCGGTGTCTGGCGTGTGTAAACACTGCTGATATACAACACGTTAAAATTTCCCTTCTCTGATACCATGCGTCGATGGCTTAGGGAGTAGCGACTCCGACTGACACCAAATCGGTCGATATTCGATCCCGGCCCGAGGCGAGTGGATGCGTCTAACCACACTGATGAGCTGAGAAACAGGCTTGTATGTGGATGACTAATATATATATATATGCATATATTATTATTGTAAAAAGTACCAAGAAAACAGTATCACTAATAATGACTAACATCATTAAATCCTACAGTTAACAAAACGGTAAATAAAGTCGGTAATACCAAATGGGAAGAGGGGAATCAAAAGTCGGTAATACCAAATGGGAAGAGGGGAATCAAAAGTCGGTAATACCAAATGGGAAGAGGGGAATCAAAAGTCGGTAATACCAAATGTGAAGAGGGGAATGAAAAGTCGGTAATACCAAATGGGAAGAGGGGAATGAAAAGTCAGTAATACCAAATGGGAAGAGGGGAATCAAAAGTCGGTAATATCAAATGGGAAGACGGGAATCAAAAGTCGGTAATACCAAATGGGATGAGGGGAATCAAAAGTCGGTAATACCAAATGGGAAGAGGGGAATCAAAATTCAGTAATACCAAATAGGAAGAGGGGAATCAAAAGTCGGTAATACCAAATGGGAAGAGGGGAATCAAAAGTCGGTAATATCAAATGGGAAGACGGGAATCAAAACTCAGTAATACCAAATGGGAAGAGGGGAATCCAAAGTCGGTAATACCAAATGGGAAGAGGGGAATCAAAAGTCGGTAATACCAAATGGGAAGAGGGGAATGAAAAGTCAGTAATACCAAATGGGAAGAGGGGAATCCAAAGTCGGTAATACCAAATGGGAAGAGGGGAATCAAAAGTCGGTAATACCAAATGGGAAGAGGGGAATGAAAAGTCAGTAATACCAAATGGGAAGAGGGGAATGAAAAGTCAGTAATACCAAATGGGAAGAGGGGAATCAAAAGTCGGTAATACCAAATGGGAAGAGGGGAATCAAAAGTCGGTAATACCAAATGGGAAGAGGGGAATCAAAAGTCGGTAATACCAAATGGGAAGACGGTAATCAAAACTCAGTAATACCAAATGGGAAGAGGGGAATCCAAAGTAGGTAATACCAAATGGGAAGAGGGGAATCAATAGTCGGTAATACCAAATGGGAAGACGGGAATCAAAACTCAGTAATACCAAATGGGAAGAGGGGAATCCAAAGTCGGTAATACCAAATGGGAAGAGGGGAATCAAAAGTCGGTAATACCAAATGGGATGAGGGGAATCAAAAGTCGGTAATACCAAATGGGAAGAGGGGAATGAAAAGTCAGTAATACCAAATGGGTAGAGGGGAATGAAAAGTCGGTAATACCAAATGGGAAGAGGGGAATGAAAAGTCAGTAATACCAAATGGGAAGAGGGGAATCAAAAGTCGGTAATACCAAATGGGAAGAGGGGAATCAAAAGTCGGTAATACCAAATGGGAAGAGGGGAATGAAAAGTCAGTAATACCAAATGGAAAGAGGGGAATCCAAAGTCGGTAATACCAAATGGGAAGAGGGGAATGAAAAGTCAGTAATACCAAATGGGAAGAGTGGAATGAAAAGTCAGTAATACCAAATGGGAAGAGGGGAATCCAAAGTCGGTAATACCAAATGGGAAGAGGGGAATCAAAAGTCGGTAATACGAAATGGGAAGTGGGGAATCAAAAGTCGGTAATACCAAATGGGAAGATGGGAATCAAAACTCAGTAATACCAAATGGGAAGAGGGGAATCCAAAGTCGGTAATACCAAATGGGAAGAGGGGAATCAAAAGTCGGTAATACCAAATGGGATGAGGGGAATCAAAAGTCGGTAATACCAAATGGGAAGAGGGGAATGAAAAGTCAGTAATACCAAATGGGTAGAGGGGAATCAAAAGTCGGTAATACCAAATGGGAAGAGAGGAATGAAAAGTCAGTAATACCAAATGGGAAGAGGGGAATCAAAAGTCGGTAATACCAAATGGGAAGAGGGGAATCAAAAGTCAGTAATACCAAATCGGAAGAGGGGAATCAAAAGTCGGTAATACCAAATGGGAAGAGGGGAATGAAAAGTCGGTAATACCAAATGGGAAGATGGGAATCAAAAGTCGGTAATACCAAATGGGAAGAGGGGAATCAAAAGTCGGTAATACCAAATGGGAAGAGGGGAATCAAAAGTCGGTCATACCAAATGGGAAGAGGGGAATCAAAAGTCGGTAATACCAAATGAGTAGAGGGGAATCAAAACTCGGTAATACCAAATGGGAAGAGGGGAATCAAAAGTCGGTAATACCAAATGGGAAGACGGGAATCAAAACTCAGTAATACCAAATGGGAAGAGGGGAATCCAAAGTCGGTAATACCAAATGGGAAGAGGGGAATCAAAAGTCGGTAATACCAAATGGGATGAGGGGAATCAAAAGACGGTAATACCAAATGGGAAGAGGGGAATGAAAAGTCAGTAATACCAAATGGGTAGAGGGGAATGAAAAGTCGGTAATACCAAATGGGAAGAGGGGAATGAAAAGTCAGTAATACCAAATGGGAAGAGGGGAATCAAAAGTCGGTAATACCAAATGGGAAGAGGGGAATCAAAAGTCGGTAATACCAAATGGGAAGAGGGGAATCAAAAGTCGGTAATACCAAATGGGAAGAGGGGAATGAAAATCGGTAATACCAAATGGGAAGAGGGGAATCAAAAGTCGGTAATACCAAATGGGAAGAAGGGAATGAAAAGTCAGTAATACCAAATGGGAAGAGGGGAATCCAAAGTCGGTAATACCAAATGGGAAGAGGGGAATCAAAAGTCGGTAATACCAAATGGGAAGAGGGGAATCAAAAGTCGGTAATACCAAATGGGAAGAGGGGAATCAAAACTCAGTAATACCAAATGGGAAGAGGGGAATCCAAACTCGGTAATACCAAATGGGAAGAGGGGAATCAAAAGTCGGTAATACCAAATGGGATGAGGGGAATCAAAAGTCGGTAATACCAAATGGGAAGAGGGGAATCAAAAGTCAGTAATACCAAATGGGAAGAGGGGAATGAAAAGTCGGTAATACCAAATGGGAAGAGGGGAATCAAAAGTCGGTAATACCAAATGGGAAGAGGGGAATGAAAAGTCGGAATACCAAATGGGAAGATGGGAATCAAAAGTCGGTAATACCAAATGGGAAGAGGGGAATCAAAAGTCGGTAATACCAAATGGGAAGAGGGGAATCAAAAGTCGGTCATACCAAATGGGAAGAGGGGAATCAAAAGTCGGTAATACCAAATGAGTAGAGGGGAATCAAAAGTCGGTAATACCAAATGGGAAGAGGGGAATCAAAAGTCGGTAATACCAAATGGGAAGACGGGAATCAAAACTCAGTAATACCAAATGGGAAGAGGGGAATCCAAAGTCGGTAATACCAAATGGGAAGAGGGGAATCAAAAGTCGGTAATACCAAATGGGAAGAGAGGAATCAAAAGTCGGTAATACCAAATGGGTAGAGGGGAATCAAAAGTCGGTAATACCAAATGGGTAGAGGGGAATCAAAAGTCGGTAATACCAAATGGGAAGAGGGGAATCAAAAGTCGGTAATACCAAATGGGAAGAGGGGAATCAAAAGTCGGTAATACCAAATGGGTAGAGGGGAATCAAAAGTCGGTAATACCAAATGGGTAGAGGGGAATCAAAAGTCGGTAATACCAAATGGGAAGAGGGGAATCAAAAGTCGGTAATACCAAATGGGAAGAGGGGAATCAAAAGTCGGTAATACCAAATGGGAAGACGGGAATCAAAACTCAGTAATACCAAATGGGAAGAGGGGAATCCAAAGTCGGTAATACCAAATGGGAAGAGGGGAATCAAAAGTCGGTAATACCAAATGGGAAGAGAGGAATCAAAAGTCGGTAATACCAAATGGGTAGAGGGGAATCAAAAGTCGGTAATACCAAATGGGTAGAGGGGAATCAAAAGTCGGTAATACCAAATGGGAAGAGGGGAATCAAAAGTCGGTAATACCAAATGGGAAGAGGGGAATCAAAAGTCGGTAATACCAAATGGGTAGAGGGGAATCAAAAGTCGGTAATACCAAATGGGTAGAGGGGAATCAAAAGTCGGTAATACCAAATGGGAAGAGGGGAATCAAAAGTCGGTAATACCAAATGGGAAGAGGGGAATCAAAAGTCGGTAATACCAAATGGGTAGAGGGGAATCAAAAGTCGGTAATACCAAATGGGAAGAGGGGAATCAAAAAAAGAAACAAACAAAGCAAAAGTTGTGTTCGAAAGAAAAAAAACCCAAGACGAAAACCTTAACAGTAAAGAGCTCAATACGAAAGTACGAAAGTAGAGCAAAGATACGAACTAAATCTAAAAGTGAGCCAAAGCCGACCGCGGTTTCACTCGCCGGATCGTCAGCCTTGCGGCGAGTGAAAGACCATCATAGACTGTTGTTGCTATATAATATACATTCGGGAGATTGATTCTCTATTATAATCAATACATAAACTGATCCCTGACTTTGTGACCATCATGGACTGTTGTTGCTATATAATATACATTCGGGAGATTGATTCTCTATTATAATCAATACATAAACAGATCCCTGACTTTGTGACCATCATAGACTGTTGTTGCTATATAATATACATTCGGGAGATTGATTCTCTATTATAATCAATACATAAACAGATCCCTGACTTTGTGACCATCATAGACTGTTGTTGCTATATAATATACATTCGGGAGATTGATTCTCTATTATAATCAATACATAAACAGATCCCTGACTTTGTGACCATCATGGACTGTTGTTGCTATATATACATTCGGGAGATTGATTCTCTAATATAATCAATACATAAACTGATCCCTACAATTTATCCATAAATTGTGGCAAATTTTACCAATAGAATCTCTTACTGCTATCAAAGGGCTGACTGGGAGGCACTTACAGATTTTCAGTGCGACATCACTTGGAAGAAAGTGTTTAGTCTCACCGTTGATGCCTGCACTTTTGAGGTCTCCTCCTGGATGAAAGCTGGCATCGATGCTTTCATCCCAACCAGGAAGTTCCACCTTAAACCCTATCTGCATCCTTGGTTCTCCACTGCCTGTTCGGCCTCCACAGGAAACACGACGTACGGCTTTATCTGGGCCACGCGTCTGACAACAACAGGCGCCTATTTGCCTCTGCTCGTAATGGGTGTAAGAGGATCCTTAATGACGTTAAGCTGCTGTTTGCTGATAGAATTAAGAAGCGTATAACAGCGCGCAAGTTCGGCTCTAAAGACTACTGGCGGATCTGCAAAAATGTGCTAAGCTGCAGCAAAGCTTCCATTCCTCCTTTAATAAATAAATATAAGGTCCTCACAGCTACAGAGGACAAAGCTGAATGCTTTGCTCGCAGATTCTTTTCCAACTCCTCACTTAATTCGTCTGGAATATCCTCAAACTACTTTCCACTTAGAACTGAGGCTCAACTGAGCGACGTTTACTTTCTTCTTCTTCTATGTGGCCTGTCCTGTCAGGACGTAGGCGATCATGGCTTTCCACATCACCCTATCTCTGATGGCTATTAGCAAGCTTTCTCCTATTACACCACGGAACCCCCGTTCTATCATCCACCTGCTCAGGCCCTTCAAATATGTTATCCACTTCTTTCCCCTATCTCTTTTTCCCTGACCTGTCAGTATCAGGTTCTCCAAGCCCTCCTTCCTCATTGCACGTCCCAGGAACTTCAGTTATCTCTTTCTGATGCTCACTATTAATTTTTTTTCGTTGCTATTCTTTCCAATACCTCATCATTTCTCATATGCTCGGCCCATGATATCCCCAGCATCCTTCCGTAGAACTACATTTCCGCTGCTTCAAGTTTTTCTTTCATCTTTGATGATATTGTCCAGCATTCACTGCCATATTGAAGAACTGACATCACATAGCAATCCAGTACTCTCTTCTTTGTTTCTAGCGAAATTGTCCTGTTTCTTGATACTCTTCTCAGCTCCAGGAATACATCCTTGCGCTTTTTTGATCTCAGGAATATAAATGTATAGAAATTGCTGTGGTCAAAAAATGAGGGATCAGTTTATATATGGATTGTAATATGAAACTGATCCCCCACTTTATATCTAATATCCTTCTGTAGAACCACATTTCAGTTGCTTCAAGTCTCTCCTTCATCTTTGATGATATTGTCCAGCATTCACTGCCATATTGAAGAACTGACATCACATAACAATCTAGCACTCTCTTCTTTGTTTCTAGTGAAAATTTCTTGTGTCTTAATACTTTACTCAGCTTCTAGAATGCGTCCTTCGCCATGCTAATTCTCTCTATATCTCTGCGTCGCACTTTCCATCTCCTATTAGAACACTTTCTAGGTATTTAAATTTTCGTACTTGCTTGATTCTAGTATCCCCCCACCTCTATTTGGCATTTTGGATTGCTCTTTTTGCTGATGACCATGCATTCGATTTTCTTTCAGTTTATTTGTCGTCCTTTCTTGTCACTCTCTTCAGATACCTTCTGTAGGGGGGTCTTGTAGTTTACTTTCTGTGTAATTAGCACTGTATTATCTGTGTACCGTAGGTTGTTTAATTTGTGGCCCCTGATTACAAACCCTGGCAAAGCATCTAGGGTCCTCAAAATATTCTTATTGTACAAGTTGAACAGATCCTGTGAAAAGACACATCCTTGTCCTTTGCCCCTTTCTATCTTTATAAATCTGCTGAACTTGTTACCTGTCCGTATGCAGGCAGTTTGCTGCCAATAGAGATTCTTGATTACTCTTCTGTCTTTCCCAAAAATGTCGAGGCTGCTGAGCATCTCTATCAATTCTTTGTGGCGTATTTTGTCGAATACCTTCGCATTATAAATAAAACATAGGTATAAATCCTTCTTCATTTGTATTGCCCTTTCGGGGAATATCCTAATCATAAATATGGCGTTCCTTGTTCCATTGTCTTTGACGAACCCGCACTGTTCCTATTCTATCTCTGGCCTGATTTTGCTTCTCGCTCTATTCATCAGGATTCGGGCGATCAGTTTTGTAATGTGTCTCAATAAGCCGATAGTTCAGTGTAGTTCGCATTCGTTTGCACCTGGTTTCTTAGGCAGTGGTATGAATATCGACTTGCAAATTTGCCTGGTATTATTCCACTATTATAAATTTCGTTTATTATTTCTGTAATTTTCTCTATGCCGAATTCTTCCAGGGCTATCAGCAGCTCTATTACAATGCCGTCTGGAACAGCTACTTTGTTTCTGTTCAGTTTGGCCACTGCAGTTTTCACGTCGGACTTTAATATTTCCGGTCCGTCCTTATCCTTGTATATTCTGGGTTGCTCTCTCCTGTCTAGGAAAAGATCTTTTATATATTCTTCCCATCGCTGGAGTATTTCCTCTTTCTCCAATAGTATCGTTCCATCCTTGGATTTTTTTTTTGTCCTGTCAGTTCTCTTATCTCTTTATGCATCTCTGCTTTATTGGTCCTGCTCAGTCTCTCTACTTCAGCGCATTTGTTGTTGAGCCATTCCTTTTAAGTCTGTCTGCATTTGTTCCTTATCTCCTTGTGTAGTTTCCTGTATTTTCTTCCATGTCTTGGCGTTATTTTTTGTCTCCTTTGCATCATATCGAAAATCTCTACAGTAATACACTATATGTATCAGTTGTATATATATATATATTTCTTTTGAGTGCTCTGGTATTTATTTTATTATAAACAGTGCTCAATATAATGAGTATTATAGAGCTTAATATAATTATATAGTTATGTATAAGTTGTATATATATATATTTCTTTTGGGTGCTCTGGTATTTATTTTATTATAAACAGTGCTCAATCTAATGAGTATTATAGAGCTTAATAAAATTATATAGTTATATATAAGTTGTATATATACATATATTTCTTTTGAGTGCTCTGGTATTTATTTTATTATAAACAGTGCTCAATATAATGAGTATTATATAGCTTAATATAATTATATAGTTATGTATCAGTTGTATATATATATATATTTCTTTTGACTGCTCTTTTGAATATAATAATAGATAAAGATAAAAATGAAAATAAAAATAAAACCAAAGATAAAATAAGTTAGTTGTTCCTTTTTTAATAATTCCCCCCTTTGTATCAGGATGATAAACTTTACAGCAAATTGATAGATGTAGCGAAAAAATTGCAGTTCGGGGTTTACTCGAAGGAAAGCAGACAAGAGGCGAATAGGGTCAAGGAAAAAGGGAAAAAAGAGGAGGAAAAAATTTGGTTAGCACGTAAATTCCTCGAGGTCAAACCCCTTAGTGAATCTCCATTCTGATTAGCCGAACACACACACACACACACACACACACACACACACACACACACACACACACACACACACACACACACAAAACAAAAAAACAAAAAAAAACACCCACATACATTCACAGTAAATGGAAAGTATTTGTCATTTAAATGCAAATCATCTGCACAACCACACCAACATTGCCTGATGATGAGAATTAATCTCGAAACATAGAAATTTCCATGTAGCAATGTAAAATTGACATAACCATATAATTAGTTTTTTTTTTCCTCCTGAGGAAGTGTTTAAATCCAAACACTGAAACAAACATATGATTGTAGGGAAGAGCACATATATAGACGAAATCAGGTACATGTTCTAAAACATAATTTATAATAAATATTCACTGCTCTATACATCATATATCGAGCACTGTTTTAAATGAATGTTTTGGACGAAAAATTTTTTTTTCTCTCCTCATTCTATACTCACTCGGATATATATATATATATATATATATATAATTCTATAGAAATATCGAATTACTAAATTCTAAAGTAAGGTTTAATACTCATAATTAAATTAGAAATTTTTGTCTAAATAAAATTAAGAATTTTATAGAAGTAATCGATTTACTAAATTATAAAGTAAGGCTAATAACCATAATTATATTAATTATATATACTGTCCTTGATACACACAAAACTTCAACTATTACCTTAAATACAAACACACCTGTTAACTTTCCACCTATTACCTCAAATACAAACATTCTACTTTCTCCCTACATAAAATCCTACTTATTACGCACCTATTACCTGCGTTTATCTAGTATCTAAATAACCCTAACATTAAAATTTACCTCTTACATTAAATTTTACTACAAACGGTGATATAATTAAAATTTGAAATTTAATAAAAAATCGGTTTCCAAACTGTGATCTAATTAAGATTTAAAATTTATTGAAAAAATCGACTTCCTAAACCCAAAATTATGATTAAATATACAAACTTAGATTATTTACAAAAAACCTACTTATATACAAAAAATATTCTATACTGAATACGCATTCCACCCCTAACCTGTTCCTCTAAGAAATCCTTAAAGATATAGTCTAGTCACAAGATATATATATATAAATAAAATTTACACTCCCCACACCAAAATTCTTAAGGTCAATCAGCAGTACTTGTTCCTTTATCACTAAACCCCCACCACATACACAATTGACTAGATATAAGAATAGAAATTTAAAATTAAAAATTTAACAGAAAAAACGGTTTCCAAACTATGATCTAATTAATATTTAAAAATTAAAAATTTAATAGAAAAAATATATTCCCTAAATCCAAAGTAAAGATTAAATATACAAACTTACATTAATTATAAAAACCCTGCTTAAATAAAAAATATCTGGCGCCACCCACTACCGGCTATTCTAAGAAATTCAAAAGATATAGTCTAGTCACGGGATAATAAAAACTTACAAGCTTAAATCTGTCCAGAAATCAAAGACTCTCATTAATAAACCACTTTAAAAACACTCTCTCCAAAAATTCCAACGGTCAGAGACTTATTCCCCTACCACTAACCCCCAGCAACACCTCTAATAAAACTAAATAAATATAAGGAAAGAGGCTTTCCATTACTTTACACACCGCCTGATGAGACATTGAAGTTTCAATGTCGAAACAGACGTACCTAGAAAAATTATGTACATGTTCTAAAATATAATTTATAATAAATATACACAGCTCTATATATTATATATCGAGCACTATATATATATATATATATATATATATATATATAGCCCATAGCCCAGGGGTAGAGTCGCCATTTCGGTCGGGTTTCAATCCTGGGTAAAAAAAAGCAATCGGAGTCTAACCGTACTGATGAGCTATGATACGGCGAAACAGATCTGTCTGCGGATGACAATATATATATATATATATATATATATATATATATATATGAGTGTGTGCGTGTGTGTGTGTGTGTGTGTATTGCGTATAATAAATCTCAATCTATTAAAATCAAACCTTGCTTGTATCTATCTTAGTGTATTCTTATCTATCTATCTATCTATCTATCTGTCGAGTAGCTTATCTATCTATCTATCTATCTATCTATCTATCTATCTATCTAATGTTAGTCTGTTGATATTTATCTATCTGTTTTAGTCTGTTGATATCTATCTATCTATCTATCTATCTATCAATCTATTTATCTATCTATCTGTCTATTTTAGTCTGTTGACATCTATCTATCTATTTTAGTCTCTGTTGATGTCTATCTATCTATCTATCTATCTATCTATCTATCTATCTATATTAGTCTCTGTTGATATCTATCTATGTATGTATCTGTCTGTCTATTTTATTCTGTTGATATCTATCTATCTATTTATCTATCTATTTTATTCTCTGTTGATATCTATCTATCTATCTATCTATCTAAGTCTGTTGATATCTATCTATCTATCTATCTATCTATCTATCTATCTATCTATCTATCTATGTGTTCCTATCTCCCTCTTCTTTTTTATAACTTTATCTAGTTCTATCTTCATCCATTTGAATCTCACTTTTTCTCCATTCAATATTGCAGAGTACTCACACAATTTCCACCCGCATTTAATTTTGTAGTTTCCAGCGATCAGCTTCACTCGTGCCTACCCGAGTCATGTGCGCGCACTCTCTACCCGTCTTCTTTCCGATTGCCACACTCTCCTGCATCAATAGTGATTACATAAGGTCAACAGGTACACTAATCGGGGAGTGAAACTCTGTTCGATACAATGCTCTCCCCTTCAACACCCTCCTTTTTCTCTCTCACCGATAAGCCTCTCTGATTCCGTGCGTTGTATTTTTTACGTGGCAAGTTCGCATGTTAAGTGTGTCTTTGGCATGTGTGTGCGTCAGGATCTGTGCTTGATTGCCTCTGTGTGTGTCTGTCTGTGTGTGTGTGTGTGTGTGTGACGAAGAGAAGAAAATGGACTTGAATGAGTGAGTGAGTGTGTGAGTGAGTGAGTTTTGTTTAACGACATATCAACACCTCTGTGGGTTATTTAATGCCAAAAAGCTGGGGTTTTAAGGTTTTTTTTTTTATAATGTTTGGTTATATCTCACTATAGGTTGATTTAGTCAGATTATGAATCCGAGTTTGAGTTTTGTTTAACGGCATATCAACACCTCTGTGGGTTATTTAATGCCGAAAAGCTGGGGTTTTAAGGTTTTTTTTTATAATGTTTGGTTATATCTCACTATAGGTTGATTTAGTCAGATTATGAATTTTAGTTTGAGTTTTGTTTAACGGCATATCAACACCTCTGTGGGTTATTTAATGCTAAAAAGCTGGGGTTTTAAGGTATTTTTTTTAATGTTCGGTTATAGTGAGAAGGTTGTTTTTTTTTTGTTTTTTTTTTTTTTTTTAGAAAACTGAAAATGTCTTCTAGATTTGCATTCAAACATGTATTGCTGAAATTTTTTCCTTCAAAAATATGTAATGGTAATAATTTTTCTTCAAAAATGTATTGTTGGTAATATTTTTCCTTAAAAAAATTTTTTCTATAAAAATCTATTTTTATACTTTCATAGTGTTTTGACCTCAGTTTGGGGGGGGGGGGGTAAATTTTTGGTCATAGCTGGGATCCTAACAAGAGCCTGGAAACAACAGCAATTAAGAGGTGGTTCTATTCACCTCACTGCCTCTCAATCAGAGGCCTTGCTTGTCGGATGCAGTTTACCGTCATACCCAGGGCCGTAAATATTCAGTGGAGCTTAGTTTTTAAATATTGTTATTTTAATTCTCTCTCCCACGACAGACAAATTGTACGTATGAGAACTAGCTGGAAGTTCATAGAGACGTGAGGTATTATGGTGACTGTAGAAAGGTGATTTTCTAAGTGCAGCTTAGATGCGGCACAAAGCCGAAAGTATGGGGCACCCAGTGAGGATCAAACTCACTCTTCAATTGTAACTGGTTTAGTATGCAAGGCAGTTACTGCGTAAAACCGCAATATTCAGTTACCCCCTTCACTAGGGTAAAATGTGACACAAGGACTTTTTAATGTGGGTTCTCCGGGCTATATAGCCCGGCCAAAAATAACAGTCTAATGTTCCCCAGTCGTGACTCTATCCTTCGGAGCCATGACTAGGTTAATACTCTCCGCCCAAAGGCAGAGAGCTGACAGCGACATTGACAGTTACCGCGAGAAACTGCGAGACAAGCTTGCTAATAATTATACCAAATGAAGGTGCTCCTGGTGATTGTAGTAAAGATATTAAGTACGAAATTAGTATAAAAAAATAATGTGGTATGTTTGGGTCAGTTATTGTGACTAGCTAAATTTACAACAGATTGAAGACTAGCCTCTCTCTTTATCTCGTTTTTTCTTTTTTTTTTTTCTTTAATTTTGCCTTGTACCACAATTTTGTATTACTAGCAGTATAGCCCGGCGTTGCCCGGGTGTAATGAAAGCTTTAAAACTAACCCATGGTCCTGGAGCTCAGACTCTTTGGACGTTGGCTCGAAAGACTAAAAAGCAATAGTTGTTTCCAGTTAAAGCGAAACCGTAGACTGAAAGAAAAATGAATGGATGTAAGTCAAATTTTGATTTCCTGGTATGGATATCAAATAAGATTTTTTCGTCGTAAACTGAATTTTGAAGGCTAAATAAGTCATCTGAGTAAATGGTAACATGGCTGAGACTAAGAACTACAATTATACCTACTTAGAGCGAAACCCGAAGAAAAAACTAAAATAAAATGTCTGAAAAAAATACAGACATACAGGCAGATAAATAGACACACACACAAACATCTTGCCTTTTATATATATATATTATGGATTTTCTGCACTATTGTAAGAACTGCAACCTTAAAACTTCTGAATATCGTTTCTTATGTCTTTGCCTATGAGTGTATCAAATTTGATAAAAATCGGACCACTTCTTCTATAACACGATTTTTTTCGATTATCGATTTTCGATATTTATCGGGGGTACCTAGACACAAAACCTAGCTAAGAACACTCGCAGACGCTTATAGTACAACTGTGTAAAATTTCAAGAAAATCGGTTCAGTCGTTTCTGAGTCTATAGGTAACGGACACACACAAACACACACACATACACACACACACACACAGTTCCATTTATAAATAAGCTTAGATGTATGCATATATAAGGGATTTAATGACTACATGCTGCCATAGAAAAAATACTTACTCAAATTCTTAGCCCCAGATTGATGTAGATCCCTCTTTATGTTTGCATATTTCTTTCTTTCTTTCTTTCTTTCTTTCTTTCTTTCTTTCTTTCTTTCCCCCCACAATTTTACTTTTAACAATTATGAATTAAACACCTTTTTTCTCCTTACATTTTTACTTTTTTTTTTCATTCTTTTTTTTTTGTTTTTATCTAAGAATTTTATGTAAATATAATATTTGAATATTTAAATTTTTAAGACTCATGATTTACGCCCCTTTGATTTCTTCTCCCTGCAATTTATTATTTTTTTATTTTAATTTTTTTTATTTTAAATTTAAATTTTATCTACATGTAACCATATAATATTTAAATTATTAATCTTGTTGTTAAAAAAAGCAGTAATTGCATTTTATAAGATTTAATTCCCATGAACATCGGGTGAACTTAAATTCAAATCTATTAAAACGTCAGTTTGAAATGTGCACCTGATAATTGCATAATGCCTGAAACTCCAAGTCGTGCCATGTAGAGCCCCAGGATTTACAGTAGGTCGAAAAAGATTTGTGTCTGCCATTATGATGGACAAACGAACTCACAAGGTTTGTCGCTCCAATAAAGAAGCAGTCATCAAAGTTTTTTTTTTTTTTCTGTCTCTGGGAGTTTGAAACCCCAAAGATTGATAAAAGAGGGAGAGAGAGGGAGAGTAATTCATGTGGGGTGCATTGTTATCCCCGCTTGCTGATTGTGAGGGACACCTTCAGTCGGGATTTAATAACTAAAGATTTCTTCATCCGAACTGAATGTGAGGGTAGGCGACGCACCCGTGACAGAATACGAACTGCGGGATAATATTCTTCCCAATCAGTCATGTCCCTTTCGAGACATGATCGCCCAAGCGTGTATCACGTATGGCACTTAACTGACTGATCTTAGCAGAGCACCTAGCTGCGTATTTGATAAAACTTAGGCCGATAATCAGTGCTTCCTCTGACGACCTGTGTTTCAAAATCATTCTCGACCTATAAGCTTTCATCTCGATTCCCCCAAAATGCTGGCTATTTATGTTCACCCCTCTCTGTATAGACCAATCAAATTAACTTTCCATTACATTGGTGACTGTCTCTTGACGGCTTCGTCAAAAGTTAGATGGGTACTATCCCCTGATGTTTAGTGCAGGATGTTAATTGGACTGATAATGGCTCTCTAGTTGGCTAGCATAAATGGCCGAGGTCTGAGGTCGGAGACTCGCAGAGAGCGTCTCAATTGCGATCTTCAGATCCTCTATGTGGATGTATGTTATATAAAGGAGACCCTTTTTTAATCTCGCAACCGTGAAGATATACTGAACACGGGGTTTGTTCTCGATTCAGCATGTTTTGATGGATGCTCGAGAAGTGTTTCCTGGCTAGTGAGCAAGTATTTAGATGCGGTATGTGCTCTTGTTGTCACAGCTCCGGTAGGCAGGCTTTGCGTGCTGGATGTTACCATGAAAGGATGTTTCTTCGTCTTATTGGGGTTTATGCGCCCAATGACCATGCGGTGTGATCTGCTTTGTTTCGGCAGATCATGCCGTTTATTATGACACCTCGGCTGGTAGTTTTTAGCGGGTTATTGAAACGCCGTCCTAGACCCCGTCATAGATCACATAGAGGATAGATATGGCACTAAGGACCCGGATGTTAAGCCATTCAAGGATTTTATGACAAGTTTGACCATGTCGATAAATATCAAAATTAACTCCCCCGCCAGACACGGCTTCGGTGATCCTTTATAGCTTCATCGACTGAGTTCCAGTTAAATAGTCGATATAGGGCTCTTAAATTGTCCAAGTTTCCATTCATTTGTTTCTTCTTCTTCTATGTGCCCTGTCCATTCAGGACGTAGGTGATCATGGTTTCCACGTGCCCCTATCCCTGGTGGCTCTGAGCACGCCTTCTCCTATTTCACCATGCAATCCTCGTTCCGTTATCTACCTGATTAGGTTCTTCAAATATGTTAGCCGTTGCTTTTTCCTGTCTCTTTTTCCCTCTATCTGCCCTGTTAGTATCAGATTCTCCAGGCATTCCTTCCTCATTGCGTGTCCCAGGAACTTCAGCTGTCTCTTCCTAACTAAGTATTAATTTCCTTTTTGTTTCCATCATTTCCAAGATCTCATCATTGCTCACATGCTCGATCCATGATATTCGCAGCATCCTTCTGTAGAACCACATTTCAGTTGCTTCAAGTTTTTCCTTCATCTTTGATATTGTCCAGCATTCACTGCCATATTGAGGAACTGACATCACATAGAAATCCAGATCTCTCTTTGTTTCTCGTGAAATTTTCCTGTCTCTCAGTACTCTACTCAGCTTTCCTTCATCTTTGATGATATTGTCCAGCATTCACTGCTATATTGAAGAACTGACATCACATAGCAATCCAGTACTCACTTCTTTGTTTCTAACGAAATTGTCCGATTTCTTAATACTCTCCTCAGCTCCTGGAATGCATCCTTGCGCTTTTTTGATCTCAGGAATATAAATGCATAGAAACTGCTGTGGTCAAAAAGTGAGGGGTCAGTTTATATATGGATTGTAATATGAAACTGATCCCCCACTTTATATCTAATATCCTTCTGTAGAACCACATTTCAGTTGCTTCAAGTTTTTTCTACATCTTTGATGATATTGTCCAACATTCACTGCCATATTGAAGGACGGACAGCACGCAGCAATCCAATATTCTCTTCTTTGTTTCTAGCGAAATTGTCCTGTTTCTTAATACATTACTCAACTTCTGGAATGTTTCCTTCGCCATGCCAATTCGCTTTCGGATCTCTGTGTCGCACTTTTCGTCTTCTGTTATAACGATTCCCAGGTATTTAAATTTGTGTACCTGCTTGATTCTAGTATCAACGACCTTTGTTTACTTGGATCATAAGCTCGTCCGAGTTCGTATAAACTTAGATCAGCCAAAGGTTAATATGGCTGGCTACTAGAAATTGAACGAATCATTGTTTGATGAGCAAGACTCCCAGAACCAGTTGCTGCTTATGCTACAGCGGCAATTGTCGGAGTCTGTAGTTGGGAATAAATTTCCCTGGAGACAACGAATATGGCCGCTAAACAGCGTGTACAGGAAATGAGAAATGTTAGCAGTAGGCATATTGCGTGTATCACATTGCCGGATTAGAGGATCGTGACTACAATATGTGAGGCATTTTGCGATTATTTACAGGAACTATTCCCCAGGGAACCCGGTCTGAGTACTGCTCAGTTCGATGCCTATTTAGCCGAGTTCTCCCACCTCGAGACGTCTGAAGCGGCTGAGTGCGAGAGCCCTGTTACAGAATCTGAGATCTGGGAAGCGATAAAGCTGGTTGGACGGGACAAAATCCCGGAATTAGATGGTCTTCCTTACGAACTGTACTTGAGGTAGTCGCCCGTTCTGGTTCCTTTGCTGGCACTGATTTACAACTGGACGAAGCATGGATCTATGCCTTAACGCTTCACTAGGGGTTTGATCGAGTTGCTGTGCAAAAGCAAGGACGGTGGGGGATGGAATAGGTAATGTTCAGTCTCTGATGATGTTAAAAATTTTAGCTAAGATCTTAGCCAAACATCTGCAGGCTGTCTCCTTTAGTCTGATTCGCCCCGAGTAGACTTGTGCTGTGAAGAGTAGGACTGTTCAGGACAAACTTTATTTGGTACGTTCAGTCATCAAGATGAATCTGTACTGATCAATTTAAATCAGTCCAAGACATTTGATAGCGTTGACCATCGTTTTTTGGAGTCTGTCCTTTCGGCCGCCTGTTTCGGGCCGTACTTTCGCATCTGAATTCGACTTCTGTACGCGTCTCTCGGTGCACTGGTGGAAGAGAATGGGGTACGATTGGAACCTTTCCTGTTGTCTGACTCTATTCGTCAAGATTGTCAGCTTTTGCCTCTGCTTTACGTTCCTGCGTTGCAAACTTTCCTTCACAAGTTAAAAGTGAACCCGTTCTTACGCGACAATCTCCTGTTGCTACCACCTCGGCCAGGTGCCTCGCCTATGCTGACATTTCAGTTCTTGTGTCGAGCCGATCTGAGATTGACGAAATCAGCAAAGAAATTAGAGTGTACGAGACGATGACAGAGGCCAAGATCAATCTTGATAAGTCTTTTAGCTTGAGATTTGGTGCGTGTAAGGGAGTTTTTTTTTCCTGGGCTTTTCCTCCGGACGGACGGGCCGGTCAAGATACTCGGTGTTTGGGTTGGTTCTGATTTCCAGGTGGAAATGAATTGGTCTGAGGTGCGGAAGAAAGCCGAGGGCTTCCTTTATCTGTGATATCGTAGCAATCTTTCCTCAAAGGGGAAGGCAAAAGTGCGTTTTTTCGCACATCTACCCAATTATTCTTTAAATACTCTACATGCTTCCACTGCCGTAAGTCATACTAATGGCATTAGTCAGGATATTCTTGTTGAAAAGCAAGGAACCCAAGGTGTGTCGGCCGGTCTTTTTCCTCAACCCTTCTGGTCAGGTTATCACTAGCGTTGAGCGTTGTCAACATACGCTTCGCATCGTATTTCTAAATCGGCTGTGTTCGCAATTGGATATGAAGAATTTCCATATTATATGTGAGATTCATCCCTTTTATTTGTCATTACACTCAGTTTGTTTTATAGATATACGAGGGTCATTCAATAAATAAGGTGAATTTTTCTAAGGTGAATATTTCTAATACAGATAGAAGCTTGCTTTTTTTAATTTTTATTTTTCAACGTAGTTTTCCAGCAGTGTAACACACTTTTCCTATCTATGCACAAGCTTCTGTATTTCCTTCAACATAAAAAGTTTTGGACTGATGTCTCAGCCAATCGCTCACAGCACTTTTGACTTCATTGTCACTTTCAAACTTTGTGCCTCTTGTGAATACTTTCAAGAGACCAAACAGGTGGAAGTCTTAAAGAGGCAAGGCCTGGGCTGTAAAGGAGATGGAGCAGTTCCCAGCCCAGTTCGTTGATCGTCTGCACCGTTTTGGCTGCTGTGAGAGCTTACCTTCGAGTAGGCAAGGTCATCATGGACAATATTGTGCTGTCTCAACAGATAGGCTCAAAGTCCTTGCAGTGTCATCCACTGTCACCCTTCTGTCAGACTGAATGAGGTCATTGATTGATTCGAACACCTCAGGAGACCTCACTCCTGTAGGCCTCCAAGGCCTGTCTTCATCGTCAACACTGCTCTGGCCTTCTTTAAACAATTTATCCCACTTGTAGACATTTATTGATTTAAATATGTGGCACCATACAGAGATGACATTCTCCTATGAATTTCAACTGGTTTGCACCCTTCAGCAACCAAAAACTTGATAACTGTTCAATCCTGGAGCATGCTTCCTGGTTGGCCATCTTTGTTAATCTCCCAAACGCTCAAAGTTTTTTTTTCAATCTGCAAAAGAAAGTTAAATCCCTTTGAAAAAGTAGTAAAGGAAAGAAAAGTAAGCTTTTATTTGTAACATACCGAAAAATTCGCCTTATTTATTGAATGACCCCCGTAGAAGTCCTTATACCGAAAAATTCACCTTATTTATTGAATGACCCTCGTAGAAGTCCTTATACCGAAAAATTCACCTTATTTATTGAATGACCCCCGTAGAAGTCCTTATACCGAAAAATTCACCTTATTTATTGAATGACCCTCGTAGAAGTCCTTATACCGAAAAATTCACCTTATTTATTGAATGACCCTCGTAGAAGTCCTTATACCGAAAAAATCACCTTATTTATTGAATGACCCTCGTAGAAGTCCTTATACCGAAAAATTCACCTTATTTATTGAATGACCCTCGCAGAAGTCCTTATACCGAAAAAATCACCTTATTTATTGAATGACCCTCGTAGAAGTCCTTATACCGAAAAATTCACCTTATTTATTGAATGACCCTCGTATGTGACATGACCCTCGTATGTGATATGCGTGGGAGACATTTATATATGTATATATAGTTTTTTGTATGTCGCAGTGGTATAAAAGTCTATCTGAAAACAAAGCACGTTTGTCATTCTTTTTCTTTCAGTCATTCATTTCGGTCGTGAATTACGGTGTTATTATATCACGTATATATTAATTCCCATAATCGGTGAAATACAAATACTTCTATAGCTCTCTGCTGTTTTATTGGTGACCAGAACGCGATATTATTTACCCGATACATGATATTATCACCCATTAATAGTATGTTTTTAATCATTTCACCCCAAACAGAACCGCCACTAGTGCACAGGAGGGGAGGGTTACAGTGAGGTTTCATTTGAATGTTTGAACGTTGTAGCTATCAGGGAAGCAATTAAATGAAAGAAGTGCGAGAAAATGAACTGTTGGAGTAGAAGTGACGGTTACATTGAACTATTTCAACGGTGAAATGGTGGGACCTAGATGCCAATCTAGTAGCACGCTTAAATTCACGTGACTGGGGCACCAAGGAAAAAAATCTCATCAAATCAGTGGTCAGGAAAATATTTGTAGAAAAGACAGGGAGAAGCCACGTCACGGCGACGAGAAAGTGACTGAAGTCGAGATGCCAAGTTAGGACCGATAATTTTTGCAGATCTTTACTTTGACTTTGTCGTGAGATAAATAGCAGGAGTACCCGAATAGATATGGCAACAGTATTCTGTTGTGGAGAGCCGGTGACTTAAAAAATTAATTCAAGATATGTCCCAATATTTTGATTAGCATACCCAAATTTTCAATGGGGTTAAAAAATAAAAATATGAAAATACAGTAAAAAACATTACAAGCAATATTTTTTTTTAGAGGGGGTAACCATAACTTTGAAGAAAATTAAATTTTGGTAGGAGTTGATATGCCGTTAAAAAAAACAAAAAACAAAGAAACTAATTTTCAAACACATTGCGAAATACCTATTCGCGTTTCAATTCGCATATTCCCAAATCGTTGGAACTCCTATCTAGACAAGCTGGGTTGTAGCGATTGAATTCGGTGACCTTCAGAATGTGACAGGTTCGAGGGAAGACGGGACATGATGAAGAATTTTCTTAATCTCGCTTGGTTCCGTTCGCCGCGTGTGCACTCTCAGCGAAAAACATCGATCGAATTTCTGGCCCTGAAAAACGGACTTTCCTGTTGAGTTACCTTCTATTTTTCTGCAACTTTGCGTGTTGCTCGTGCTGCATAGATTATTCTGCCGCCGAATGCATACCCCGAAGAGAAGTTAGACACCACATCCACAAAAGTAACTAACTCCTGCAAAAGGGATGCTCGCCGATTTGATTATAAACCGAACATGTCTGTCTTTTTTTTCTAGTTTAAAACTGACAATTGCTTACCCTTTTAGTGCAACTGTTGTGGAGTAGTTTTTGCCCTGAAAGTTATAATCATGCTATATCGGTTGCTAATCGACTTAACGTACCCAAAATGTTAGGAACTTGGTAATCTTCCACTGAAAACTGACTCCTTAGTATTCAGCTAATTGCCGACTAATATCAACTACCTAGTAGCTCTACTGAACTCCAATAGAACTCTAAAGAAGTCCTATGAACTTCCAAAGAACTCCTTGTTAACTCTTATTAATATAGGAGGGAGAGTCCATTAGCTGAGGAATAGGTGTGTTTCCCTATAACAATGTGACTCATTAAGTTGATTGTTCTATTGAGTTGACATTCCTTTGCTCCTGGCTTCTTAGTCAGTGCTATGAAAATTAATCTGCCTAGGTCTTCCGATATATCGTCACTGTTGTAGATTTAATTTATTATTTCTGTAATTTTTCCTACGCCAAAAATCTTCTAAGGCTGTCAGCATCTTTGTTACAATGCCGTAAAGTTCAGCTCTTTTGTTTCTATTCACTTCGGCCAATGCGGCTTCCACTTCGGATTTTAATTTTTCCGTTGGTATTTCTGTGTATTGTCATTTGCTCTCTTTCTCTCTTGTCGCCAGCAGTTAGAGTGTTCTAATTCATTATAAATATATAACAAAACAACAAACTTAAAAAACAAACTGATGAAGAATTCTTTTAATCTCGCTCCATTTTAACGGCATTGTTAGCTTCCGTTCGCCGCGTGTGCACTCTCAGCGAAAAAAACATCGATCGAATTTCTGGCCCTGAAAAACGGATTTTCCTGTTGAGTTACCTTCTATTTTTCTGCAACTTTGCGTGTTGCTCATGCTGCATCTATCTTTTAAAAGATTATTCTGCCGCCGACTGATCCCCCCCGGAGAGAAGTTAGACACCACATCCACAAAAGTAACTAACTCCTGAAAAAGTTTTTTTTTTTTTTGGTAAATTTATGATTTGTTCCCATAAGGCCTTTACCCCTTCAAATCTTTCCAAAACATCCTTAATTCCGTGCAAATGTATATGCTGAACTCAAATCGAAAACTGTTTATTGAAGAAACCTACCTTTTTTCATGTTATCGGGCAGAAAAAAATCGGACTATATCTCACCCCTTACCACCGTTTTCATATTTGATTCACTGATGAATGACTTGAGGCGTAGGATACTTATTTCGGCCTGTTTACTTCCTCTGAGCAATTACTCCGCTAGTTGTTTGATTTCGGAACTCAATTTCCGCGTAGAAATTGCAAAAAGGAAGTAAACAGGCCGAAAAATCGGCAAACTACTCGTGAAGTCATTATGCAGTGAATAACATTTTTGAAGCGTGGTTACGGGTCGAGATAAACAGCGACAAGAAGTTCGAACTCCAATAGAACTCTAAAGAACTCTCTAGAACTTCTAAGAACTCCTATGAACTTCCCAAGAACTTCTCGAGTTAACTTCCTGTTAACTTTTATTAACAGAGAATGGAGAGTCCATTATCTGTGGAATAGGTGTGTTTCGCCATAACAGAGGGAGAGTCCATTATCTGAGAAATAGGTGTGTTGCACCATAACAGCAACCCGAACATATTCCCATCGTTTTTAATCTATTGCAAAACCAGAAAAAGGTCTACATTTTTAATTCTAGTGTAAAACAGGATCTATGTCTTCTTTGTAACACTCCATTAAAACCGAACACATATTTACCATTTCGGAGCAAAATTTGACCTGTGGATAGATTTTAATCTCTCTTTTAACAAAACATACACAACCGGCCATAATTATTAGGCCGCCCCAGTTTTTAAAAAAAGATGATGTATTTCATACCATTTTTAGTATTTATTGCCGAGTGGATATTTCTAAATGAAAATAGAATGGTTATTTTCGTTATTATTACTTTGCAAAATGTTACAGGGCAGCCAGAAAGCCTTTGCTTTGGTCAGCCAATAAGAAGAGGAGACTAGCACGGGGAAGAGAGCACAAAAACTGGACACCGGAACAGTTCATTTGATGCACATTTTATTGTCAGTATTAACAAAAGAACCATTCTGTTTTCATTTAGAATTATCCATTTGGCAATAAATACTAAAAATAGTATGAAATACATCATGTCTTTGAAAAAACTGTGGTGGCTTGTATGGCCGGTAGTGTATATATATATATAGTAGTGTATATATATATATATATATATATATACTAGCAGTTTAGCCCGGCGTTGCTCGGGTGTAATGAAAGCTTTAAAATTAATCTATGGTCCCGGAGCTCAGACTCAGCCTAAAGAATATCTGTGTGAAGTTTAGTGAGAATCGGATAAAAATTGTGGATTTGTATGAAGGACATACAGACAGATAAACAGACACACACACAAACATCCTGCTTTTTATATATATATATATATATATATATATATATTATCGATTTTCTGCACTATAATAAGAACTGCAACCTTGAAATTTCTGAATATCGTTTCTTATGTCTTTGTCAATGAGTGTATCAAATTTGATTAAAATCAGACCACTCCTTCTATAACCCGATTTTTTCGATTATCGATATTTATCCAGGGTGCCTCGACACAAAACCTAGCTAAGAACACTCGCAGACGCTTATAGTACAACTGTGTAAATTTTCAAGAAAATCGGTTCAGCCGTTTCGGAGTCTATAGGTAATGGACACACACACACACACACAAAGACACGCACACAGAGACAAAGTTCCATTTATAAATAAGTCTAGATATATAGATAGATATAGATATATATAATGGACTCTCCCGTCGGAGTTGACATATGAGGATCTGATAGCTTAATTGTTTTAGTTATGAAACCAAGGTAAACCCCAGAAGACCCACACAAGTGATTTGATTAAAGTAGTAAAGGTTTGTGCAGAATCATCCACACTTTTTGGAACAATTGATGCCATCAATCGGTGAATAAAAAGGCCACAGATGAAGCAGACATTAGAACTCAATCTTCTCATTATCCAGCAAGAGGTTGTCACTACCTGTTGCAGTAGACTGGTTGCCAACCAAGGCTATAGAACCCAATCTGTTCTGTTATTTAACCCATGACTGGAGGGAAGGGACGGATTAATATCTTTTCCTAATTAGCACGTATGAGCACTGGAGGGAAGGGACGGATTAATATCTTTTCCTAATTAGCACGTATGAGCACTGGAGGGAAGGGACGGATTAATATCTTTTCCTAATTAGCACGTATGAGACTGCAAGGCATTCAACTAGAATTCGAACTCTGCCTCCCGATTTCTCATTCCAAGCCGACATCCACAGCACAACAACACGCTCACGCACACACACACACACACATACACACACACACACACACGTATATATATATATATATATATATATATATATATTCAAAATTATGTCTATATTTTCAATTTGTAAACGAGTTATTACGCAACCTAGGTTTCTACCATGTGTGGTGTCTTCTTGAGATTTTCAATAACTTATTGAAGATCGCCTGAAGTTACCACTCAAGTTAGAAGCCTAGGTCGCATAATAACTCGTTTGCAAAGAGAAAATATTCAAAGGTTCTACAATATAATTGTATTGAACACTTTTTAATACAAATGTTCACTGGTTTAATTTTATTATGACTAAAAACTTATATATATATTTACACACACACACACACATATATATATGTGAACATGTTACGGAAATTAACGAAATTTGGTTATAAGCAACCGACAATTTGTAATGAATTATTTTGAACATTATTTCTACCGATACTCGTATTTAAGTAGATATTCTGTTTTTAATTAAACAGTATTTTATATTTAGTAGATAGACTGAACTATCGCCCGATTCATACTCCACCCACGTCTATTGAACAGGTTAAGAGGCTCATCCCTTGTTCCCTGTTTAGGATGTGGTTTCCGGCTTTCTCTTTTCCAATCTTTTCACTATTACATAGCCCCCTGCACATCAGTGGTGTTACCGCCTTGCTCGGGGTGATATGATTAAAAAAAAAAAAAAAAAATCTACCGGCCTGATTATTTCACGATAAATTTTTTTTATGACGAAAATGTGTGCTACCCAGCAGGATTCGAAATATATATATATATATATATATATATATATACTTGGAATCTAGTGTCTACATGATCTGTACCATCATTTTTATTCGTTTAAAACTGAACCCAAGATTGCTTTTATGTTTTCTGTCTTAAACCACACCTATATATAGCGGTTTGACTCGCGTTAAACCAGACATATCTACAATTAAGTGTCTAGAGCAGTGATTCTTAATGCGGAACGTACGCTCCACAGGGTGGCAATTTGATTTTTTAGGAGACAATTTGACTGTTAGGTGTTTTGCTAATAAAAGTCTTTGTACTTGTGATCTATTAACCCTAACGTTCCAAAAAATAAAAATTCAGCAAGTTACATATATTTCATTCATCATTTGTCTTGGATTTTTAAATTACCATCGATTGCACTATTATAATATTATAGCCGATTTTCGTTTTTAATATTCTTAGTTGCCATAATTCTTGCATTATCTCCCTTCATATGTCAAGATTATTTCCAATTTTATGGTGTTAATAGTTAACTTAATGTGAAAAACTTAAAGTGCAATTTACTGTATAGGATTTCTCATTTATTTATTTCAGTTAATATCCTTATGCACAAAATGAGTCGTGCTTGCAAGAAGAAAGTTCATCACTATTCGGAGGAATATCTAAAATTTGGTTTCATACCTGCTTTTCAGGATGTGCGTTGTGGCGAAGTGGATATCGGCTCGGAACGAGAAATCGGGGAGCCGAGTTCGAATTCCAGTTAAATTCCTTGCATTCACTTACGCGCAAATACCCTTGGGAAAGGTATTAATTCGTCTCTTCCTTCCAGTTATGGGTTAAATAATAGGACAGATTGGGTTCTATAGCCTTGGCTGGCAACCAGTCTACCGCAGAAAAGCAATGACAACCTACTGCGGGATAATCTTCTGCCCAGTTAGTCATGTCTCTTTCGAGACATGATCGCCCAAGCGTGTATCGCGCATGGCACTTAACTGACTGACTGACCTGCTTTTCATGATGAACGGTCACCTTTCTGTCTCTTATGCCAACAATGCTTGACCAACGAATTTGACCCTTAAACAAACTTTAAATTTTAAGTTTAAAATAAAAGCTTAAATCAAAGTATTGGTGTTTTAAGCATCACCTTAAACAGAGTTCACTTTTTACATAAGAATTATATATCAACATAGGGAAGGAGGGAACATCGGGATTAGATGGGCCATGGCCCAAAAAGGTTGGGAAACGCTGGTCTATATCCAACATGATCTACAGTCTAATTTCTTCGCTTGTATCTAATCAGTCCGATATCTACGGTTTATCCATCGTGTAAAACGAGACCTAAGTTTCCCTGTTTGACTCCCGTTAACCCAAACATATCTACAATTTTGAATCCAGTGTCAACATGATCTTTTTTTTTTCTCGTGTCAAATCGGGCCGATGTCTGCAGTTTAATTCTTGTGTAAAACGAGACCTAAGTCTCCCTGTTTGGCCCTTATTAACCCAAACATAGCTACAATACTGAATGCAGTGTCGACATGATCAATGGCATGCTTTTTTACTCTGGTGTAAAACGAAGCCTATATATATATATTTGTCTCTTCTGTAAAATCAGACCTCGGTTTACCTCTTTGACACTCGTTAAGGCAAACATTTACAATTTTGAATCTTATGAAAAATGATTGTTGTGGATCCCAGAAATGGGAACTGCAACCAAATAAAGGAACAACAAAGAGAATTTGAGATCGAAAATAAGTATATTAAACGTAAAAAATACAGACCTGAACGCAAGTTAGCAATCCAGGAATACAGTTAGTAAGACGGATATACGCAATGTCTCTGAAGTGAAGTAATAGTAGAATTGGTATGTCCACGTCGAAAGCTGACGGGTTCTGTATAATAATATTCTGCTGAGTGGAGCTCAGAGGTACTATGAACTACTGACGCTGTATTCTCGGTATCTCTCGAATTTGACGTAATATCGCGGATCTCCTGATGTCTGACGTTAGCTGACGTCTTGCTTCTATGCAGGAGTATATGTATACTCTAGACGAGTCTATTATCCTGGAAAATGGGGAGACCCAACGACAATTATTTATGCCATCGTTTTTGTCTCTCGTGTAAAACCAAAGCTACATCTATGTGTTTGACTCAAATGTAAAACCAGAGCTATGTTTCATTTTTTGGCTGTGGTATACAACCAAAAATATGTCTACCTTTTTTAATCTAATATAAAACCGGGTCTATTCTTATCTTTTAGGCAATGGGAATTTGACGTAAACCATAACAATACTCATCGAGAATATCAATCGGTCTTTCCTGATAGGTCATCTAGTTAAGTGCCATACGTGATACACGTTTGGGCGATCATGTCTTGAAAGAGATATGACTGATTGTCATTACATTCTGCGGTAGACTAGTTGCCAACCAATGCTATAGAATCCAATCTGTTATGTTATTTAACCCATATCTGGAGAGAAGAGACGGATTAATACCGTTACCAAAGTTATTTGTTCGTAAGTGAATGCAACAAATCCATCTGGAATTCGAACTCGGCTCTGCGATTTCTCGTTTCGAGCCGATATCCACTGCACAACAACGCATATCGAACAATCGGTTGATATTTTAGTTTTATAAATTATAGGTTATAGTTTTCAAGATAAATAACCCGCAAATGGTTAAAGTTGTAAAATTAACAAACTTTACTTAACTTTCAAAATGTTCCTCAAATTCGTCACTGATGAGATCAACTACTCTTATCATATAAAATGTCCTTATTTTAATTTCTGAATATCGTTTCTTATGTCTTTGTCTATGAGTGTATCAAATTTGATTAAAATCAGACCACTCCTTCTATAACCCGATTTTTTCGATTATCGATTTTCAATATTTATCCAGTGTGGCAAACCATTCCTGAAACATGTTTGCACAATCTCGATAATACGAAGCTTCAATGCGCCACTGTCTGACTTTTGTGGTACCTGCCCGCAGTAGCGTGCAGATGTTTGGTAGCGCCTGGGGCGCAGATTGTAACTGGCGCCCCCTTACCCTCATGCCAAACAATATCACGACAGTTTACTTTTTTAGGCGTGGTATTTCGAATTCCAGCTGAATTCATTGCATTCACTTACGCACAAATACCATTGAGAAAGGTATTAATCCATCTCTTCCTTCCAGTTATGGGTTAAACAACAGGACAGATTGGATTCTATAGCCTTGGTCGGCAAACAATCTACCGCAGAAAGCAATGGCAACCTACTGCGGGATAATATTCTGCCCAGTCAATCATGTCTATTTCGAGACATGATCGCCCAAGCGTGTATCACATATGGCACTTAACTGACTGACTGATTGTCACGTTTGTAACTCGGACCTTCCGTCTTCAAGGACAAATTCATTCGGACACCTTTTTTGTTTGTTTGTTTGTTTGTTTACCTTTCTACCTCTCGTCTCACTGCGACGTCTTTCTTGTTACTGTTTTTTATTCTATTTTATTTTGTTTTCTCTTCTCTTTCATTCTTGTGCTTTCTAACATAGACTATGTTTTCTTTTGTCTTAATTTCCTGTCCTTTATCACGCCCTAGCGTTTTTATCCACTCTCGGCAACCTGATAAGCGAGTGTGTCCCTTGGCGGGATCTTCAGATTCTTCTTGTTGATCCCCGTATACACACGCACGTGTCGCCTCTCCGCCGTTTCATATAATGTATGTTGATTTCATTCTTCTTTAACCTTTTCATCTTCTCTGTATTGTAAACGCATTATTGTGGTACAACAAATAGTTGTTGCCTCTTTATCTCTGTGTTGCTCGTTCTTCTAGCCCAAATATACATATTTTAGAAAAGAAATAAGGACCCTTTTGTCCAGAATTTGCTCAGCCACATAGTCATGCCTTTACCATTGCCAATGTTGTAATTACCTATTTCTTGATACAAAAGCTGAGCTGCTTTTCCAAATTTGTTGCCTTTATTAAATTAAAAAAAAACGCTTTTACTGCTATATCAGGCCTCCTCATGGCTGCTAGTAGGAGTAGTTAGCCTTTCCTTTTCTTCTTTGTTCTCGCTTGCTCCCTTCCCTGTTTATAGCCTTTCCTTTTCTCTCTTTTATTTCTGTCTTCTTCGTCGCAGTGGACTCATCTTTGTTTTGTTCATTTTTCTTTCAGATTTTTTACCTAATTCAAGGAATAAAATCTTTCGTTTTTCAATGAAATTCGTCAGTGTTCTTGCGAATTTGAGTTTAAATTGGCTGTCTGAAGCAGGATGGTTTTCGGCATTTTGTCCAGGGCAACACAGGTATACTTAATGAGCAGCTCAAATTGATTACACTATGTAAGTTGGGTCCATCCCCACTGCCGCACAGCGTTTTTTGGAAATATTTTTAAAAACATGCTACCGTCAGTATTTGTCTATATTTCTGAGATGAGGTAGTATTTACAGTATTTACATTATTCGGACTATAGTCCTCATCTTTATTGCCATGTTTATGACGTTTCGGACGTTGTGCATCCAGCCTTCTTCAGGTGCTAGGAATTTTGAACCGAATCCTTTATTACGATCGCTAGGATATCCCGTTCTCATTCCATGATGATAACATTTCGATAACATTTCTGGTAGCCATGTCTATATCCAGAATATATATATATCCTGGATATAGACATGGCTACCAGAAATGCGATAACATTTTTGGTAGCCATGTCTATATCCAGTGTGTCATTTATCCCCAAGGACACATGACCCAGTGAATATAGACGTTGGTTAGTTCCAGGCATCTGACCCAAAGAACTGTGAGTTCAAAAGCAGTGGTGAACAAATAATTTAGAGAGTTAAGCTAAAGGGAGATAACTACTTGCCTACCAGAAGTGGCATCGCACATGAAATTGGAATGATATATGGATTCTATATAGTCATTGAAACATCCATGACATGGTTTAAAAATAGAAATGGAGATTTTGAATCAACCTCATACGTAAACACTTAGTGATGTCTGCGAATCGATCTCATTGCTTGATAAATCCTTAAATATGGGCAGTGTGGATGTAGATTTTTAGTTAGTATCTTTAAAAAAAAAAAGGAAAAACAAAAATAAATACGTAACGTTTAGACCCTATCGGCTGGGGTGTAAAAATATACCCACTGCACTTATGAAGAGGGTAACCTGTCAATGAAGCGTCCTAGATTTATCAATAAACCACACCCGGGTTCACGGTTTAACGATAAAATGTATCCGACAGCATGACCTCTAATTGGAAACATTTGAGTAGCATGGAACCATCTCTTAATTGCTGTTGTTCCCAGATCCACCCTGACCTGGAGTGGTAGCATCTGTTAGGGTCCCAGCTATGGGCAAATAGTTAACCCCACAAACTAGGGTCAAAACACTATGAAAGTACAAAAATAGATTTTTATTGAGAAAACTCCAGCAATACTTTTTTGGAGAAGAAATTATTGCCAAATTATAATTTTAAAGAGAAAAAATATTACCAACAATAAAATTATGAAGAAATAAAATATTAACAGCAATATATTTTTGAAGGAAATAGTATATATATAACAGTAAACATCTGACTCTCGACAAAACCCTCTTTACAAAAAGACATTAATGAAATCTGATCTACAAAATGATTTATTACAAAGAATACATATTCTACTCATAACGAATCTGTTGTAGAAATATTGCTGCATAAAATAACCCACTGATATGTTGATATGCCATAAAAAAAACGAACCGAACGAACCTAAGATTTAAAATGAATTTTAGAAAATAAAAAATGTTTGAAGCTTTTATTTTAGTTTTAATTTAAAGCTAACAGCTGAAATTAAATATTTTCAATGAGGAAAATTATTTTTGCTGTATTTCAAAAACTAATTTTAAAATGATTTAAATTGACTGGGAGGCTTTTTTTCCTCTCTAAAATAGATGATTATCATCCCTTTTAATCGTCTTTCATCGCAATGTAATTCTCTTTTTTTAAAGAAACTTCCAAAATTAAAATATACTTTTCTGGAACTTCATTTGAGGAATATTAGTTAATTTTAAATAAAATGAATCTGATTTTAAAACAAATATTATTTACTTTACTTTTAAAATATCGCAGAAATGCATTTTTTTAACCCGACATTAACTGCTCTGATGTGTTGATAGCCTGATGGCAGGTTTGTTGTTATTCTACGGAGTCAGTTCAGTTAAGTGCCATACGTGATACACGCTTGGACGATCATGTCTCGAAAAAGACATGACTGACTGGGCATACAATTTTCTATCCTGCTCTTTAAACTATAACTGAAGGGAGACGAGATGGATTGTATTAATGTAGTAATTAGTGGGGGATCAGTTTTCTATTGTTATTAAGTAATAAACTGATCCCCCACTTTTTGCCCAGTATAAGCTTTACTTAGGTTTCCAACTATTGAAAGAGCTATGAGTGACTGGGAAGAAGATTATCCCGCAGTAGTTTGCCATTGCTTTCTGCGGAAGACTGGTTGCCAGCCAAGGCTATAGAACCCGATCTGTTCCGTTATTTAACCCATAACTGGAGGTAAGAGATGGATTAATACCTTTCTCAAGGGTATTTACGCGTAGTGGGATGTAAGGAATTCCACTGGAATTCTTTCTACGGAGAGTTTATCTATAAAATATAATGAAAATGAAGTGAGTGATTTTTTCATGTGATTTTTAAATGCCCAGTAATTAAAAAAGAAAAAAAAAAACAAGAAAATTTCCTCCGCAATCTAATGTTTTATTAAATTTTATTAAATTTTTATTAAATTTTTATTAAATTTTAATTAAATTTTTATTAAATTTTATTAAATTTTGTCAATGCTGACTTTCAATTTACTATAGCTGTTATTTTCTGGTGTATAGTCACTCTTACTTTAAAAAATGGACACGTTTATGTGTAAAAAAAACATGCCTATTTTGTAAGTACAAACTCACTACAATTCTTTTAAAAATATTGGTATTTGATGATTTTTATTTTTAATTTTGTTTTTTGTGATTCGTAAATATAGTTTTCGCTTAATCTATATATATAAAATGCAATCTGTGAGTCTGTCTGTGGCTGTTCCCTATGCACGCCTACATTTTTTAAGCTACGGCATTCAAACTTTCTAGGAACACATATCTACAGGGAAGCCAGGTCGACACATACTTGTGAAGTTTAAGTTCAGCAATTTTCCCTTTCGCACTTTTTGGCCATTGGGGACGATTGCTTCATCATCATCATCATCATCATTTTGCGGCCTCGGCCGAGATTCAAAATCTGGTCAGTAGCTGAATTACTTGATGCTTCGCCAGAGCTACCAAGGGTGTTTTTATCGTGACACCATCACCAGATGGGTTGCCTACCACGGCTTAAGAGAGGCCCATTCACCCTCATTAAGAGAAGGATATCCCGCGCCAGTTTCCCAACCTGTTTTTTTTACAACCTCGCGGTAAAAAAAAAAAGATATTATACATAAACTACTGCTTGTAGAAAACAGTATTTTTTTTTTTAAGGTCGGTTGCAACGCCTGTTCCTCTTTGGTCATTAAAGATATTATACATAAACTACTGCTTGTAGAAAACAATAATTTTCGAAAGGATTTTTTTTATCTTCTTGTTATAACGTCGGTTGCAACGCCTATTCCTCTTTGATCATGAAAGATATACATAAACTACACTTACATTTGCTCCGTGAAACATCTAAGATCTAAGAGGGTTGCTGAATTACGTCACAAAAATCAAATCACACGTGTCAAACGCGACTAAAATATTTTTATTAAAAAAAAAAAGAAAAAAGCCTTTATATTTAATTTTTATTCCGACGTTTTAAAAATTGATTTGGTCAACAAAAATGTGAATATTTTTCCCCGTACTTTTGAAACAAAAGAAATATTAAAAAATGTAGTCCGAACATATATATATGTGTGTGTGTGTGTGTGTGTGTGTGTGTGTGTGTGTGTGTGTGTGTGTGTGTGTGCAGAATGTGGCAGTAACACCTCCAGCATATACTTCCCAGAAATAACTTCAACATAATGATAAATTATAAGCTACATGTAAGCATCTTATGTGGGAGGTATTTCTGCTGCACTTTATACCTTATGCAAAGGCTTATGGCCTATCACGTTGAATACACCGGTTCTCGCTCGATCACCGAAGTTGAGCCTGGTCAGTAGTTAGATGGGTGACTGCTTGGGAATACCAGGTGCTGTAAGCGTATCGTGACGGATGTGCCTACTTACGATCATATCACGTTGAATACAACGGTTCTCGCTCGATCACCGAAGTTAAGCAACGTTGAGCCTGGTCAGTACTTAGATGGGTGACCGCTTGGAAATACCAGGTGCTGTAAGCGTTTAGTGACGGATGCGCGTTGTGCTGTTGTGGATATTGGCTCGGAAAGAGAAATCGGTGAGCCGAGTTCGAATTCCAGTTGAATACCCTGCATTCTTTTAAGCACTGGTGCCCTTGGGAAAGCTTCCCTCCATTTATGGGTTAAAAAAGAAGGGTAGGAATTGGGGACCCTGCCCTTAAAAAAATCCCAATGAATCTTGATACTCGAAAAGGAAAAAGTATTACTAGACACAAAAACTTATATAAAAACAGCAATAAATTGTTGAAAGAAAAAGGTATTACCAGTAATAAATAAATAAAAATTTAGTTGGCAATTAATGACCCGCCGAGGTTGATTTGCCATAAAAACAAAACACCCAACCAACAACCTTATGCAAAACTTAAAATGTCATTAACATTTTAACATATATATTTATGAAAATTATAGAAAAAATATTGAAATACTAAAGAGTAAATTTATTTAAAGAAAGAAAAAACGTCATTGGTTTCAACTAGACCACATTAGAAACTCCTGCAACTCTTCTGAGCGATCTTTTCGTTAAAGTTGGTGAATGCCGCCATAATGTTTGCCTTCAGTTCATCTTTGATGGGACAAGGAGTTTTGTTGGTCTCTCGCATTTAGCCACCACACCCTGTACAGAGGGTAAGGGATAAAATGTCACGTTTTTATATTTTAAATCGAGAATCGTCTGTGTGGAAAAGGTGCATCATGATGAAATTCACTCCGACAGAAATTTGGAAACGGCATGCTGTACTGCTTGGCATTCGCACCGGAAAATCCAATACGAACATGTCAGAGTGTTTGGGTGTCTATCTGAGGGGAGTGCAAAAGATTCAGAAAGAGATGGATGCGTCTAATGGTGATTGCGTAGGTATAGGGAGTGATCACTTGCGATGGCGAGGTAACGCATCCATTCACCTTCCCACAGGGCCTCAGACTGAACACCGAGGCCTACATCAAGTGCCTTTAAGAGATACTGCTGCCCTGGGACAAAAAAAAGTAACTGCTGGAAGAATTTATGTCTGGCAACAGGATTCTGCACCATGCCACACTGTCAGAATGGCTGTCAGACAATTTCTGCAAACACATCACCCCTTACATCTGGCCACATAACCCCCTAGAATGCAACCCCCTTGATTATTGTGTGGGATGCAATTGAGCGCGAAACCAACAAATCTGCTTGTAACACCAAAGATGAAGTGAAGTCAAGGATCAAGGCAGCATTCATTTCATCAACTTAAAGAAGGAGACCATCCGGAAGAGTTGCAGGAGATTCAGAAGTAGTCTGGAAGCCATGGTTAAAGCCAATGGCGATTTTATTGAATAAATTTACTCTTTAGTATTTCAAGATATTATTACGCAATTTTGATAAATATATATATTAAAATGAAATGTCACGGTTATTTTTATTTTTGTGTCAGTTAGACGAGAATTTATCCATCACACCCAATATATATATATATATATATATATATATATATATATATATATATATCAGCATGTGGTGTAGATATAGAAGAATCCAAAGAAGTATCCTGTACATACAGTGGTAGGATAACTCTCTAAGAGAGCTCTAAATGTCTATGTATATAAGTACATATAGAGCAAATATAAGAAAAATTAAGGCAGACACGTTATTTCATGGTAAATCGGAAGTAGAGGCCTACATTCAGGCAAACCATCATCAGCTTCAATCTTTATTGTACAAAAGATTTTACACGAATGGTTCATTCGTATAAAATCTTTTGTACAATAAAGACGAAAGCTGATGATGGTTCGCCTGAAATTGGCCTATATTTCCGATTTACCATGAAATAACGTGTCTGCCTTAATTTTTCTTATATATATATATATATATATATATATATATATATATATATTATTGTAATATAATTAATTTAATATTTCCGCAACACATAATTTTCAATGTTTTGGAATCATATTTTAACTATGACTCCATTTTCAAGAGATCATTTTTGTATTGATTAACGGAATTTCTTTTCCAAAAGTAAGGGTTGTTTTTTTTATTTACACAGTATGAATAGGTTCTGCTTTGGTTCTTCAATTACATGATTATATATTTATTCTTAACGTGTTCGTGTCAATCTGAGGGGAGTGCAAATGATTCAGAAAGAGATGGATGCGTCTAATGGTGATTATATAGTTAATATGTCCCGGAAAGGGATATATATCAATACGAGGTTAAGTGGTTAAGGTAAATGTAACTGGGTCGGTCAGTCTAGTACGTAGACGTAATCGTCGTACGCAGTATCCTGTTACGTAGGCGTAGTCAATAGTAGACGTAGTGGAAGATCTCTAGATCTATCTTTCACTCATTATGGATGTACTCGCCTTAGTCTCTATTTATTGCTGACCAGCCTTTGAGATTTGAAAAAGAAATCACTCAACCGGCGGTCGAGAACGAAGGAAAATTTACTAACCCCAAAATTATTTTATTCGACCGACTCCATTACTTTAATCGTCGCCTTTTGTAAACATAGCGTGAATCGCTGACGGAAAACAAAAAATGAAATTTTAATTAAATTTCGAACTTGTTAGAAAGGATTTAATTTTTTTTTTAAATAGTAACAACAAAATTTGATTTTTCCTCTTAATAAGAGCATAAACATTTTGATGATAAAACTTTGTTTTTATTAAGCATCATGATATGCTGTTTTGTGTTTTTTTTTTTTTGGCAATTGAGTGGAGGTACCTAAATTCGTAGTTTCTTGCTACTGTTTGACTACAACCTCCATCTCATAGTTAATAAAAATTAACAAATCTGATTTTCTCAACGATTTTCTATAAAAAATTACTTTATAATTTGTTTTTTCGGTGCGTGTTTGAAAGAAGTAAGCGTATTTATTTTTTTCTTTCAAATGCTTTTTTTACTTTTCGTAAGCGGGGAGGAAATATAGATGTTGAGTCAAGGACAATATTTTCCAAATGAGTTTCTAAAAATCTGTGAGCGTCTTTAAGAGACTCTTTTTCAGAGACATTTTGGCTCCACTCTGGAAGAGTTAGTTAAACGAATGTTTACACTAACCAGGACAATAAAAGTGAGACAGGGGCTTGTCAATCTAAATTCCATTTGTCAGATCTTGCTTTGATGATTGCGGGATGTCACTGTCTTTTTGTTTAACCCCACATTTCGACGTAAATCAGTCGCCATGCATAAGACCAAAGAGTTCAATAATGTCATTGTAGGTCATTCTAAGTAACTTGTGAATCTTCAATGGCATACTTTTAGGTTGCAAATGAACTCAGATTTCCCTTTTTTATATTTGAAGGGACATGTTTCTTTGCGAGATTTTTAATCGACCGCGGGCGAGTAAAGCAATAAACTTTAAACGCCCAATTAAGTTTTTAATCGAATGAGTCGAACGGGTGAGTGAAATCTAAAAGGTTGTGGGTGACACCAGCCAATCACATTCCAGTGAGGGAGAACCAAGGTGTATACATATTCATTATCTATTCATTACATCACAAGTTTATCGCTATTTCCTTTTTATATACGGCTTGTGCGTTGTGGCGCAGTGGATATCGGCTCGGAACGAGAAATCGGGGAACCGAGTTCGAATTCCAGTTGAATTCCTTGCATTCACTTACGCGCAAATACCCTTGGGAAAGGTATTAATCCGTCTCTTCCTTCCAGTTATGGGTTAAATAACAGGACGGATTGGGTTCTATAGCCTTGGTCGGCAACCAGTCTACCGCAGAAAGCAATGGCAACCTACTGCGGGATAATCTTCTGCCCAGTCAGTCATGTCTCTTTCGAGACATGATCGCCCAAAGCGTGTATCGCGCATGGCACTTAACTGACTGACTGCCATCTATTTTTATTTTTATTCGTACCTCCCTTACCTTTTTAGTTATTTATTTTGCTTTTCTACTCTTTTTAAAATCTATTTGTGTTTGAAGAAAGCCTTAGTAAAAAAAAGTTTTGTATATTGCTACTTTTAATTCGTTATTTTATCGATTTTTCGATGTTTATATTTGTTTATTATTTCTAAATTTAAAATTTATCTTGTGTGAAGCTTAAACAATGCCTACAGAACACAGTCAACTTTTTCCTACGATTTAGTGATTTTTATTTTTCTTACTTCTGATAATATTTTAATGTTTATTAAATGATCACTTGAAGATGGAGTCCATGTTAAAATATGACTCCAAAACATGGTAAATTCTGCGACGCCAAATTGTTTAATTATTTCTTACAATAATATTCAGCTCTACGTTTCTATTGAGCACTGTAAAATTAAAAATAAACCTTAAGGAACAGTAAATTACTTTTTATACTTTCTTCATGTTATTGTAAATATATATATATATATATATATATATATATATATATATAGATAGATAGATAGATAGATAGATAGATAGAAAGAATCGTCGACTGACGCCAATTCGGTCGGATTTCAATTCTGGGTAAAAGCAATCGGATGTCTAACCGTACTGAGGAGCTGTGATACACCGAAAGAGATCTGTCTACGGATGACTATATACATATATATATATATTCTCCATAGTTTCCTTGGATTTTTCCGTTAAAAGCATTTCTAAAATTTAAATTTTCTGGAAAACCTGGCTACATTCTTAGATTTGTTTTTAAATATTTGTTGCAGTATATATATATATATATATATATATATATATATATATTCACAAGGTACAAGTTATATTATACAAGTTGTTATATATATATATATATATGTATATATATATATATATATATATATATATATATAACAACTTGTTCCAATCTGATGGATTAATATGTCAAAATTATACTATTATACTAAATGTAAGTATGTTTAAATTTATTTCAACTAGAAAGAGCTGTTCTTGGAAATAGAATACGATAATATATATATATATATATATATATATATATATTTCGTTTTTTACTGCCAGAACTGGATATTTTCAGTTGTTTCTTAACGACGGCTTCTATTTAAAATTTCCTGATTTTTTTTTTAATATAACCTGAACTTTTGTATAATTCAGGAAACTTGATTTTCTTTCTTCTGCTTGTGTACAAATATAGGCAGGTGCATGCACACATACACACACGTTCTAATAGCGAGAAAATGCTATTTGTATATTAAACCACCGGTGACATTTGCGTTCTTGTAAAATGCGTATGTAGCACAAATAGTGACTGTCGATGTGGTAGAAGCTTTAGCGAATAATGTTGTCTGTTTGTCGTGAGAAGTCGCACTTCGCGTTGCAGAATTTCAATGGGAAAACCAGTTTTAACAAAAAGAGAAAGTCAGAGGGAGAGAAAGAAAGAGAGAGAGAAAAAGAGAGAGACGTTGAGGACCAGTGTCGACGAGGAAGTAAGCATAGTGGATCGATTTGATTTTTACGGATTATCAACCTTTTTGTAGACTATTGAAAGCCAGGCAATAATTTTAGATTTTAGAGTGCAAGATTGGTGCAAGTAATATTAATTAGAATATAGATGCGGAAGAGGTGGAAAAGAGGTTAATTAATATCTTTCCCTAAGGCATTTGAGCAAAAGATAGATAGATAGATAGATAGATAGATAGATAGATAGATCTTAATAGACTTAGGTAGATAAAAATGAATAGTCTGAAATAGATAGATAGATGTGAACAAATAATGAGATGAATATATATATATATATAAAGTGACGTAAATAACTATACATATTTGGAAGGTGTACATATGTATCGTATTATTATTCAGGTGTTAATAAAACAATGCTCAATGTATGAATAGAGCTGTGTATGCATATATATATTATCCTACGTCTATGGCACGACAATCATCAGGGGCATAAAGTTTGAAATATGCACCTGATGATTGCATAGCGCATGAAAATCAGAATCATGTAATAGACGTAGGATAATATATAATATATATATAATATATAGACAGAGAGTCATCCGCAAACAGATCTGGTTCGCTGTATCACAGCTCAACACCTCATCAGTACGGTTAGACATCTAATTTCTTTTAACTCAGGATTGAAACCCGACTGAATTTGCGTCAGTCTACCACTGCGATTCTACCACTGAGCTATGAGCGCTTGGTAGCAGGAGGCAGACTTTTAGCACCCTGACTACTGGCGTATGATACACCATACGCCAGTAGCCAGAGTGCTCTAATTCATTACTCAATGAGCGATTCATAGTTGCTAGAGTAGCTACTGTTTTTTCAAAGTCTGCCATTTTAACCAGAGTGCTCAATCAGGGTGTGAGAGCGTAAATAGTCATCCGCAGACATATCTGTTTTGCTGTATCACAGCTCATCAGTACGACTAGACATCCGATTGCTTTTAACTCAGGATTGAAACCCGACCGTATTGGCGTCAGTCGGCGATTCTAGATCTGTGCTATGAGGAGGCAGATATTTAGCGTATGATGTATCATACGCCAGTAGCCAGAGTGCTCTAATTCATGACTGAATGAGCGATGCTTAGATGCTAGAGTAATTACTGTTTTTAAAGTCTATATAATTGGAGTAGTTAGATCTATCTATCGCCCGGTTCACACTCCACCCACATCTATTGAACAGGTGTAGAGGCTCATCCCTTGTTCCCTGTTTAGGATGTGGTTTCCGGCTTTCTCTTTTCCAATCTTCTCACTTTGTTCTTTTTTTTTTTGTTTTGTTTTTGTTTTTTCCAATTGGAGTAGATAGACTAAACTATCGCCGGTTCACACTCCACCCACGTCTATTGAACAGGTCAAGAGGCTCATCCCTTGTTCCTTGTTTAGGATGTGGTTTCCGGCTTTCTCTTTTCCAATCTTCTCACTTTGTTCTTTTTTTTTTGTTTTGTTTTTGTTTTTTCCAATTGGAGTAGATAGACTAAACTATCGCCCGGTTCACACTCCACCCACGTCTATTGAACAGGTCAAGAGGCTCATCCCTTGTTCCCTGTTTAGGATGTGGTTTCCGGCTTTATCTTTTCCAATCTTTTCACTATTACGTAGCCCCCTGCACATCAGTGGCGTTACCGCCTTGCTCGGGGTGATACGATTAAATATATATATATAGGTGCCAGTTTTCACACCTATCTATATGAATATGTCTGCTCTATCACTGATATCGAACACTTTTAAATAACTACCATGCATATATAATATGTAAACAATATAATATATATAACAAATTGCATATGTATATATATATTGATATTTATAATTATATACATACACTTTTCACATATATATATATATATATATATATATGATGTTAGTCTTTATTTCATATTTATAGATAGATAGAATTTAATATTCATAGAGACTTTTATATTTAAAGATAGATAGTTAGGTTTATAGACATGTACATACATACGGATGTTCGTTTCGGTTCAGTGGATATTGGCTTGGAACGACAAATCTGGGAACCGAGTTCGAATTCCAGTTGAATTCCTTACCTTCACTTAAGCGCAAATACCCTTGGGAAAGGTAATAATTTCTCACTTCCCTCCAGTTATGTGTTAAATAACAGGACAGACTGGGTTCTATAGCCTTGGCTGTCAACCAGTCTACGCAGAAAGTAATGGCAATCAACTGCGGAATAATCTTCTGCCCAGTCAGTGATGTCTCTTTCGAGACATGATCGCCCAAGCGTGTCTCACGTATGGCACTTAACTGACAGAATGAAAATAATAGTTGGTAACGTAAGTAAAGCTTCTACTGAGCAAAAAGTGGGGGATCAGTTTTCTATTGTTATTAAGTAATAAACTGATCCCCCTTAATTACTGCTTATTAATACAATCCGTCTCTTCTTCCTTATAGTTTAAAGAGCAGGATAAAAAATCTTCTGTCCAGTCAATCATGTTTTTTTCGAGACATGATCACTCAAGCGTATATCACGTATGACATACATTCATGGATATGACCACAGGCTGAAATACATAGATAGATAGATAGATAGATAGATAGATAGCGTTGGCCGTAACATAAATTTTAAGATAAAAATAAAACAGAATGTTTAACTTACTGCCAAAACGTATGAGGAAGTTTCTCCATTCTGGTAATGTTTTTCTTTTTCTATTTTTTTTTTTTTCACGGGTTCAGATTCATGGATAAGGAAAATAACCACTAGAGACGAACAACAAACACTTCAAGTGGAATGACTCTATCGAATCCATTGCTAAATCCGCTGCCAAGAAGGTTGATTCAATGTGCAGGGCCAGGAAGTTTTCCCGTCTGAGTCCATCCTGCACAAATATAAATCTACCATCCGCCCGTGTATTGAATACTGCTGCCACATGTGGTCGGGTGTCCCTGCTATTCACCGCGAGGTTCTTGACAAAATCCAACGGAGAATCTGTAATGTGATCGATACCGACTTAGCAGCTCGGCTGCAGTCGCTCTCTCACCGGCGTAACGTGGTTTCCCTGTGCCTCTTCTATAAATACTTCCACGGCTTCTGCTCCAATGAACTTAGAACACTGGTGCCCCTTGGGAATGAATTTACATGGGCTTCTAGATTAGGAAATAGGTTCCACCCTTTTACAGTGAAACCGATTACGTGTGACCGCAATTTCTACTCCAACAGCTTCTTTTCACGCACTTCCCGCCTGTGGAATTCTTTTCTATACATTTGCTTTAACTATAAAAAAAGGACTTTTTTTTATCTCCATAATCTATCGATCCCGACTTGGCAGCTCAGATACAGTCACTTTCTCACCGGCGCAATGTGGCTTCCCTCTATCTCTTCTACAAATACTTTCACGGCTTCTACTCCGATGAACTTAGCTCACTGGTACCACTATATATGAATTAACACGAGCCACAAGATTAGCAACTAGGTCCCACCGTTTTACTGTGAAATCAATAAAATGTAGATGCAAATTCTATTCCAGTAGCTTCTTTTCTCGCATTTCCCTCCTGTGGAATTCCCTTTCATTTACTTGGTTCCCCGACAGCTATAATCGCCAAAAATCCAAATGTAAAGTCAATAGTCACCTCCTATCTCACTATCCTGCATCCCCCTCTCTCTCTTTCATGCTCCTTTATTCGTCCACTCCACTCTCACCAGTATTCTCATCCTTCTCTTACCCACTTCCTGACACCCCCCTATAACCTGTCACTCTTTCTCATAACTTTCCTCCTATGTAACCCCCTGCAAAACAGTGGCAGTAAAATGCCTTGCTTGGGGCGATATTATTATTAAAAAAATTCTATATTATTATATGTCGATATAAAGTGGGGGATCAATTCTACATTACAATCATTATATAAACCGATCCCTCACTTTATAGCCATGGTCATCATTCTCTTACCTACTTCCTGACACCCTCTATAACCTGTCACTCTTTCTCATTACTTTCCTTCTATGTAACCCCCTGCAAAACAGTGGCAGTAAAATGCCTTGCTTGGGGCGATAGGATTATAAAAAAAGAGACTTGGATAGGTAGTATGTTATGCGAGGATTTGTCATCGGAGACGACAATTTGAACAACATAAAGTACGTAGATGATAGAGTACTGATAGTAGACAGGGAAAGAAAACTACAAGACCTCCTACAGAAGGTAACTGAAGAGAGGGGGAAAAAAGTACTACAAATAAACTGCAAGAAAACCGAATGCAGGGTCATCAGCAAAAAGAGCAGCCCAAAATTCCAAATACAGTTAGGGGTTACTAAAATCAAGCAGGTACAAAAATTTAAATACCTAGGAAGTGGTCTAACAGAAGACGGAAAGTGCGACACAGAAATCCGAAAGGGAACTGGCATGGCGAAAGACGCGTTCAAGAAGTTGAGTAAAGTATTAAGAAACAGGACAATTTCGCTAGAAACAAAGAAGAGAGTACTGGATTGCTATGTGATGTCAGTTCTTCAATATGGCAGTGAATGCTGGACAATATCATCAAAGATAAAGGAAAAACTTGAAGCAACTGAAATGTGGTTCTACAGAAGCATACTGGATATGAAGTGGGGGATCAATTCTATATTACAATCAACATATAAACTGACCCCTCACTTTTTGACCACATCAGTTTCTATACATTTATATTCCTGAGATCCAAAAGCACAAGGATGCATTCCATGAGCTGCGTAAAGTATTAAGAAACAGGACAATTTCGCTAGAAACAAAGAAGAGAGTACTGAATTTCTATGTGATGTCAGTTCTTCAATATGGCAGTGAATGCTGGACAATATCATCAAAGATGAAGGAAAAAATTGAAGCAATTGAAATGTGGTTCTACAGAAGGATACTGCGAATGTTATAGACCGAGCATGTGAGCAATGATGAGCTCTTGGAAATGATGGGAACGAGAAGGAAATTAATATTGAACATCAGGAAGAGACAACTAAGGTTCCTGGGAAATGCAATGAGGATGGAGGGCTTGGAGAATCTGATACTAACAGGCTAGATAGAAAAAAAGAGACAATGGAAAGCATCGGATAACATAATTGAAGGGCCTGAGCAGGTGGATGACAGAACGAGGGTTGCGTGGTGTAACAAGAGAGAGCGTGCTAAGAGCCACCAGGGATAGGGAGACGTGGAAGGCAATGATTGCCTACGTCCTGAAAAGACAGAGCACATAGAAGATTTATAAACAGCAGTGGAGAAAATTATAAGGTGGACATAGAGTGGGGGATCAAATCTATATTATCATCAATATATAAACTGATCCCTCATGTTAGTTTCTATACATTTATATTCTAGATTTATGGGCTTGAGATAGTGGATGGCAGCGCGTGGTCTGGGTGGTGTAACAGGAGAAAGCATGCTAAGCGCCACCAGGGATAGGGAGACGTGGAAAGCCATGATCGCATACATCCTGAAATTACAGGGTACATAGAAGAAGAAGAAGAAGAAGAAGAAGAAGAAGAAGAAGAAGAAGAAGAAGAAGGTGGCTGCACTCACCCACCTACTCTGTGAAAGATTCTAATAATAGCATTTATGGTTACGACAGCGGCTTCGCAATTATTCCTGAGATTTTTACTGGTTACATTTGGGTTAATCTACAGATATATTTTGGCAGGCTTACTTATGCATAAGCTTCGGGTTGTTGCAGTTTACAGGGATTTTCTAGCACTAACACGCCTTTTCAGTTCATTCCACAAGTCTTTTTTTTTTTGGCGGGGGTGGGGGGGATTTATATCGAGACTCTATCAAGAACGGGCTAAAAACATTTACGTTATTGTTCTAGAGGTATCTCGGTAGTGATTTATAATTAGGTTTTGAATGATAGATAGGTAAATATATAGATAGATATGAATAGACTGAAATAGATAGATAGATAGATAGATAGATAGATAGATAGATATGAATAGAATGAGATAGATAGATAGATAGATAGATAGATAGATAGATAGATAGATAGATAGATAGATAGATAGATAGATAGAACAGAATGAGATAGATATGAACAGAATGAGATAGATAGATAGATAGATAGATAGATAGATAGATAGATATGAACAGAATAGATAGATAGATAGATAGATAGATAGATAGATAGATAGATAGATAGATAGATAGATGTGAACGAATATTGAGAAAGATAGATGAATATATATATATAATATATATATATATATAGTGACGTAACTTAATAACTATATATATGAGGATGATGTACAGATGCATCGTATTAAATTTCTGTGTTAATCAAACAGTGCTCAATATAGGGACAGAGCTAAATATACAAGTGATTATAACTATACCCGTGTCGAAAAACCTTCCACGGATCTACGAAGAAGGGAAAAAACGGTTTTAAATAAGAAAGACCCGAGTACATGAACATCAGTCAAAAGGGTTCGAACCGAGTCAAGCACGTAGCCCAAAGAAAAAAAACCCGATACGAGTAAATCAACTAACAAAAAGCAATACTTAGGGTAGAGCGGAATAAGAAAAGCAGGCTAAAGTTAGCCAGCTTTCTATGACGGTCCGTTTAAGTGAAACCTAAGTAGGTAGGTCTGCTTCACTAGGTATTTTTTTTACTTATATATATATATATATATATATATATATACAAGGCTGAGATAGATAGATATGAAATTACATTATTGTTCTAGAGATATCTCGGTATCTCAGTACTTATTTACAATTAGGTTTTGAATGATAGATAGATAGATAGATAGATAGATAGATAGATAGATAGATAGATAGATAGATATGAACAGAATGATTTAGATAGATAGATAGATAGGGAGGTAGATAGATAGATAGATAGATAGATATGAACAGAATGATTTAGATAGGTAGATAGATAGATAGATAGATAGATAGATAGATAGATAGATATGAACAGAATGATTTAGATAGATAGATAGATAGATAGATAGATAGATAGATAGATAGATAGATAGGTAGGTAGGATAGATAGATAGATAGATAGATAGATAGATAGATAGATAGATAGATAGATAGATAGATCATGGACAGACTAAGATAGATAGATAGATAGATAGATAGATAGATAGATAGATAGATAGATATGAACAGAATGATTTAGATAGATAGATAGATAGATAGATAGATAGATAGATAGATAGATAGAATAGATGATTTAGATAGATAGATAGATAGATAGATAGATAGATAGATAGATAGATCATGGACAGACTAAGATAGATAGATAGATAGATAGATAGATAGATAGATAGATAGATAGATAGATAGATAGATATGAACAGAATGATTTAGATAGATAGATAGATAGATAGATAGATAGATAGATAGATAGATAGATAGATAGATAGATAGATAGATATTGCTCACTGCAATTACTGAAACGGTCTAATTTTTAAGAAACATATAAGCATTAATTACAAGGTCTGTTTAGCAATGAAGAGTTTCTAAAAAACATAAGTTGTCGTTAATGAATGTATTTCAAAAACAGTAATATTTAACTTTGAATGATTGCAAACAAAAAGAGAAAAAATAAGTGTCTATTGAAAGTTAATGGAGCGACAAAATGAACAGTTAAATGTACATTCATTTTCGACGATAAACATTTTCGAATCTTTTTCTCTAAATCATTACGGTTTATGCCCAAACCATTTAAGGAGAGATTTTCCTCGCTTCCATTGCATTATCTTCAAGATATTACAGATAAGCTGCTTTTTATTTCTTGTCCTTACACGCCTTTTTCAATTCACCCCTTTTTTTACTTTTTTTATTGGTCTCATATCAGATCTCTATGAAGGTCAAACTAAAAACTTTCATATTTGGATTCTAGAATTATTTCGAAGCTAATCTGGAGAACCTTTACAGTCATTGATTAATTAAAAAAATACAATTTCATTATCTTGCAGTAGATAGATCTATCTGTCGTCCGGTTTACACTCCACCCACGTCTATTGAACAGGTTAAGAGGCTCATCCCTTGTTCCCTGTTTAGGATGTGGTTTCCGACTTTCTCTTTTCCAATCTTTTCACTATTACGTAGCCCCCTGCACATCAGTGGCGTTACCGCCTTGCTCAGGGTGATACGATTTTAAAAAAATAACTTCTAGGGTTCTCAGAATAGTTTTGTTGTACAAGTTGAACAGATCCGGTGAAAAGACGCATCCTTGTCTTACGCCCCTTTCAATCTTTGTAAATTTGCTGAATTCGTTACCTGTCCGTAGGCAAGCAGTTTGATGCCAGTAGAGATTCTTGATTACGCATGTCTTTCCAAATATGTCGAGGCTACTGAGCATCTCCATCAATTCTGTATCGAAAGACATAACTCTCCTCCTCATCATCGTTATTTTTTTTTCTAAATATCCTTTGTGGTGTATTTTGTCTAACGTCTTTGCAGAATCGATAAAAACATAGGTACAAATTCTTCTTCATTTGGAGAGCATCCTAATAATATGGCGTTCCTTGTTCCAGTGTCTTTGACGAACCCGCACTGTTCTTATCCTATCTCTGGTCTGATTCTGCTTCTCGCTTTATTCATCAGGATTCGGACGATCAGTTTTGTAGTATGACTCATTAAGCTGATTATTCGGTGGAGTTCGCACTCGGTTCGGTGGAGTTCGCACTCGATTCGGTGGAGTTCGCACTCGATTCGGTGGAGTTCGCACTCGGTTCGGTGGAGTTCGCGCTCGGTTCGGTGGAGTTCGCGCTCGATTCGGTGGAGTTCGCGCTCGATTCGGTGGAGTTCGCACTCGATTCGGTGGAGTTCGCACTCGATTCGGTGGAGTTCGCACTCGGTTCGGTGGAGTTCGCACTCGATTCGGTGGAGTTCGCACTCGGTTCGGTGGAGTTCGCACTAGGTTATTACTATTACTGATGCTAAAGTCGTAAACTTCTTTGATGTAATCTTCGACCTTAACAATGTTTTATTTTTATTTATTTATTTTATAATTATATTATTAATAGATCCGAAAGTGAGTTGGCATAGCGAAAGACGCGTTCCAGAAGCTGAGTAAAGTATTAAGAGACAGGAAAATTTCACTAGAAACAAAGAAAAAAGTACTGGATTGCTATGTGACGACAGTTCTTCAATATGGCAATGAATGCTGAACAATATCATCAAAGATGAAGGAAAAACTTGAAGCAACTAAAATGTTGTTCTACAGAAGGATACTCCGAATATCATGGACCGAGCATGTGAGCAATGATGAGGTTTTGGAAAGGATGGAAACGAAAAAGAAATTAATATTGAGTATCAGGAAGAGACAGCTGAAGTTCCTGGGACATTCTATGAGGAAGGATTGCTTGGAGAATCTGATACTAACAGGCAAGATAGAATGAAGGAGAGACAGAGGAAAGCATCGGATAACATATTTGAAAGGCTTGAGCAGGTGACAGAACGGTAGTTGCGTAGTGTTACAGGAGAAAGCGTTCTAAGAGCCACCAGAGATAGGGAGATGTGGAAAGCCATGATCGCCTACATCCTGAAAGAACAAGATATATAGAAGAAGATATATAAACAGCAGTGGAGGAAACTATAATGTGGATGTAAAGTGGGGGATCAAATCAATATTATAATCAATATATAAACTGATCCCTCATTTTGTGGCCATGCTAGTTTTTATACATTTATATTTTAGATTTATGGGCTTGAGCTAGTGGATGGCAAAGCTGGGTTTGGGTGGTGTAACAGGAGAAAGCGTGCTAAGAGCCACCAGAGATAGGAAGATGTGGAAGGCCATGATCGTCTACGTATTGAAGGGAGAAGCCACATATAAAAAGAAGTTGTATTAATTGTATGAACCCCACCCAGATATGGTCACAGAAACAGGACCTATATCAATTATCATCATTTTTTTTTCTTTGATCTCTGTTGTATACACATTTCCTTCCGGGTCCCAACCAGCAACATACAGTTAGAAATGGCTTCATAATATTTTCTAGTGATCATTTTTGTAAAACAAAAAAATAATATCGTGCACATTTAAGATAGATAAAATTCTTTGCAATATTTGAGCTGTGCTTGTGAGTACCCTTTTTATTATATCTCGATGTTATGCTATGGTCACATTACCCACCAAGTCTGTGGAAAGACCTAAACAAGATAGTGGTGTGTTGTTATGACTACATTTCCTGGTTTGTTTTTCTAACTCCCATAACATCACTAGCGTTACTTGGACAAAGTTCGTCTTGGTGTGTGGTCGTAACTTATCAAAACAATTTTAGCATTTCTCTTATGCTGGGGTATCCAGACATTTTTCAATGTGTTGTGTTTCTTTGTTTTATCTTTCCAAGCCCACCTACTATGATTGATGTTATTCTTGTTTACATTTTCCATTTGTATAAACAGGTTTTTATATTCTGATAGTTTTTCAAATTCCTTGGTTACTACGTTTCAATCTGCTGGGTAAGCCATATCAAATAATAGGCAAGATTTCGCTGTTCGGTTTTTGAGAATTCTGTCAGATATATTCGCTTTAATCTTCCTGTTTGTAAAGGTGGTATAATCGCAGAGAATTGAGAATTGTAATATCTTCTATTTCTGTAACCGGTGCTATGGGGATACTCATACGATTGTTCTTTAACATCTTTTCCAAAGTGTTTGCACTTTATTGTAAATATTGGCTCACTCTATCGCGACTGTTTTATATTCATTTGGCGCAAGTACGAAACATCCTGAGATTAGATGGTCTATGTTTTCTGATATTCGTCACAGGACCTGCATTTTGGGTTCACACTATTATGTATGATATTTACCTGAAATTTTCTATTGATAAAAAAAAGAACTATGGTCATGGACTGCAAATATAAAGCCTTCTGTTTCAGCTTATAATTCAGTTTCTCATAACCATCGATGAGTGTTAATTTTATCAATATCGGCTTTCTTAGAACGTTCTGAATATTGGCCATGCAGAGGGTTCTCTTCAGCGTTCTTGCATCTGTTCAAGAGCTTTTCTTTTTCCATCTTTTTTGCTGCAACAGATGGTTCTGTGGTTTTGTCTTGTTTTTCTACAGAATCTACTCAATGGAAATCTCGTTTGGTCAATGGTGCCCCCTCCACAAGAATTTACTCGTGCAACCAGACTGACTACACGGTCCCACCGATTTACAGTTAGATCAACCAAATGCAGGCGACAATTCTATTCTAGCAGCTTCTATTCTTGTACTTCTCGCCTGTGGAACTTCCTTCCATAAACTTGCTTTCCTGACGGCTACAACATCCAGCAATTTAAATGCAATGTCAATTCCCATCTCTTATCCACTTGACTCCAGTCTTTTCTACTTCACCCCGTGTATCTTGTCATTTTTCTTTCTTTCTATCATCGCAACTGTCTTCACGCCTGTGCTCACATCCTTCTCTTGCCCTTTCTCTTTCACCACCTGTATCTGGTTCGTCTTTCTCTTCACTCTCCTCCTGCCTAAAACTTTAACTCCCTTATGTAGCCCCTGCATATCAGTGTTGGTACCCCCTTGTTTAAGGTTAAAAGATTAAAATATATGTATGCAGAACAGTAAGGGAGACAAAGAACAACCTTGAAATATTCCTTTGTTGATGTTTGTTATTCCATTTATATTGAGATGAAGTGTTGTTTTCTATATCGACGTACTTTGATGAAATTGATGACAACGGGCGATTCCTTGCAATGATCTTTAAAAATTCAAATGCAATGTCAACCGTTATCTTCTGTCTTATTTTTTATTGTTTTCTCTCCTTATTTAAGTTTTCTTCTCATATTATATGTTTCTTCTCTTGCTTAAGGATTTCTCTTCCGGCTTTTTGCTTTCCATTCAAATTTGATCTTCAAAAATTTAATTTCTTTTTTTTTTAATTTATAATTGTCTTTTCCCCAAGCAAGTCAGTACTGCCACTGGTGCGCAGGGGGTTACATAATAGAAGAGAAAGGGGAACAGGCCACAGTAGGTGTTGGAGAATGTGTAAGAAGAAGGACGGTAACACTGGTGTGAAGAGAGCTGCGTGAGAGTAGAGTGTAAAAGGAAAAGAACTAAGTACAGGGTGTCGGGAAACGTATAGGTGTCCAGGCGATAAGAAATGACACTTGACGTTGCGTTTAAACACCTGGAGATTGAAGTTATCAGGGAAGCAAGTATACGAAAGGGAGTTCCACAGTAGGGACATGTGAAAAAAGAAGTAGAAGTTGCGGTTGCTCTTGATTGTTTTCATGGTAAAAGAGTGGGACTTAGCTGCCAGTCTAGTCTCTCGAGTAAATACATGCAGAGGCACCAGGGAGCTATGCTCGTCGGAGCAGAATTCGTTTTTGTAGAAGAGAGGGAAGACTTATCTCGTCGGTGAGAAAGTGACTGAAGTCGAACTGCGAGGTCGGGATCAACTTCATTGCAAGTTCTCTTTTATATTTTGTCGAGAATCCCAAGATAAATAGCAGGGGAGCTTGATTAGATATGGCAACCGCATTCAATGCACGGATGGATGGTATATGTGCAAGATGGATTCAGACGAGAAACACTTCCTTGCTCGATACAGAGACCCAACTTTCTTAGCAGTAGATTTAGCTACGAATTCAATGTAGTCGTGTCACTTGAGGCCAACTGAGAGGGTGAGACCGAAGAGGTGCCATGTATTGCTTTCAAGGAAACTAGCATGGTGGGTAAGAAAAATTGTTTTGGTGGTTAAAGGGTAGCAGCTTCGTTTTGGAAACATTAAAATCTACGAGCTATATCTTACAACAGTCGACCACTGACTGGAGCTCTTTTTGAGAGCAGCAGATAGGATTGTTTTGTCAACATCGGCAGATTTCTTATCAAGACGGGAGTAAATGGTGGTTTCATTACTGTCGATGCCTACTGGGGATCTAATTATGCAATGTCAATTGTTATCTTCTGTCTTCTTAATTCTTGTTCTTTTATTGTTCTCTATCTTTAATAATGTTTTTCTTACTCACTATCTCCTTTCGTTTTGTTGGCTTTATTTCCTTTCTTGTGGTGAAATGATAAACAGAATCGACTGTAAAATGAATGAATGGAGATTTGACAATCTTTTCTTTCCTTTTTTGTACATAGGCTAAATTCTAAATTGATCGCTTTGTTACGATAATAGAATTTTTATATTTTGATTTTGTAAGCACCACACAGAAGAAGCTTGTAGTATATAAATATCTTGTCTTCTAGTATTTATTTATGTTTCTGAGATGAGGTGGTATTTACAGTATTTACATTATTCGAACTATTGTCTTCATCTTTGTTGCCATTTGTATTAAATTCCGACCGTTGTACACTACGGCCTTCTTCAGGTTCTAAGAATTTCGAACAGAACCTTTTATTACAATCACTGGGGTATATGATCTTCATTCCTCGCGTAGTAGTAACTCTTTTGCAATCATGAGTTATCTCCCTCTAACTCTGTAAGTTGCTTGTACACTACTGCTATAGCCTGGTATTGAACTCACAACTCTTTGGGTCAAGTTACAGGAACTAAACAACGTCTATATCCACCGTGGATATCACATGACCATGGATGTAGACTTTAGTTAGTTTCTTTGACTTGAACCAAAGAACTGTGCGTTCAATACCAAGCGGAGAACAAGTAAATTACAAGGTTGGAGGGAGATAACTCATGACTACCAAGAGAGGCATTAATATGCGAGGAATGAAGTTCATATCTCCTAGTGATTGTAATAAAGGGTTTTGTTTAAAATTCTTAGCACCTGAAGAAGGCCGGAGCGTACAACGACCAAAACGTCGTGCAAATAGCAACAAAGACGAGGACAATAATCCAAATAATGTAAATACTGTAAATACCACCTCATCTTAGAAATATAGAGAAATACTAGAAGACAAGGTTTTTATAACCTACAAGCTTCTTGTGTGTGGTGCTTAATCTATTTACAAAATTAAAATATAAAAATTCTATTATGCTAACAAAGTAATCAATTTAAAATATAGCCTTTGTACAAAAAAAAGAAAAGATTGTCAGATTCAAAATTTCTTGCACCTGAAGAAGACCGGAGCGTACAACGACCGAAACGTCGTACAAATGGCAACAAAGATGAGAACAATAGTCCGACTAATGTAAATAATGTACCTTGTCTTCTATTGATTCTTTATGTGTGATTTTGGTTTTAGAATCATTTCACCCCAAGCAAGGCAGAAAGGCTACTGTTGCGCATTGTGTTACAGCGAGATAATAAAAAAAAGTACAGGGGATGTCGAAAAAAAAGATAAGAGATGGATGAGAATCAAGTAGATAAAAGATGGCAACTCACATCGAATTTAAACTCTTGGAGATTGTAGCTACCAGGAAAGCATGCAAATGGAATCGAATTCCACAAAGTAGAAGTGCAATAAAGAAGCTGTTAGAGTAGAAGGATCGGATACATTTAACTATTTCGACCTTAAAAGGGTGGGACCCTGATGGCAGCACAACTAAATACTTCGGAGAACCCGGGAAATAAGCTCATCATAACAGTTGCCATATAAATACTTGTAGAAAAGACAGAGGGAAGCCACATCAGGTAGGCGAGAAAGTGACTGAAGGTGGGCTGCCAAGTCAAGATCTATTATATTGCAGATCCTTCTTTAGATTTTGTAGAGAACCTCAAGATGAATAGCAGGTGCACCCGACCATATATGGCAGCAGTATTCAATGCACGAACGAATGGCAGATAATTCAAATCTAATTTCTAATTTATAAATTTTATAAATGAATAACTTCCATTTTTACCTGATGCCCCAACTATATTAATGTACGCGTGCTATTTGGTTGGCAACTAGGTCCCACCATTTTAACGTTAAAATAGTTAAATGTTCCCGCCACTTCTACTTCAACAGTTTTTATTTGCATAACTCCATTCTGTTTACTTGCTTACGCAATTTTACGGAAACTTACGAAATGGTATTCATCCAGATATTTATTAAATTCATTTGTTTCAACGTTATTTTTAATGGATTTTCGTATTTGAGAGAATAGTCCGTTTTTCTATAATTAAACATTACATTTATATATAACCTCTTGCCTAAATATTCGAGAAATCTTGTTTGAAAAATATGCATTTTCCGGCAAGTTTCAAACCTGCGACTCCCATATAGGAGAAGCCGTCCATAGATGTGATATGTCTTACCACTCGAACACAGAAGATTTCATGCTTTAACGAGGTCAAATTAAGCCGTAAATACATAAGTTCCTGATTTCCCACAACATCCATATCTGCACTGGTTTGGATGCTAATGTAAGCAAACGTAAAGACAATAATACGAAATTTTTCGGAAAGTTACGAAATGGTATTAACCGACATATTTATTAAAATTTATTCTTTTGAGAATTATTTTTAATAGATGGTCATATTTGAGTGGATAATCTGTTTTTCTATAAATAAACAGTATATATATATATATATATATATATATATATATATATATATATATATATATATATATATCCACTGGCCTGAATATTTGAAATATGCATTTTCCGGAAAGATTCGAAATGGCGACTCCCATACAGGAGAAGTCGTTTATAAATCTGATATGTCTTACCACTTGAACACAGAAGATTTCATGCTTTAACGTGGTCAAATTAAGCCGTAAATACATAAGTTCCTGATTTCTCACAACATCAATATCTGCACTGGTTTGGATCCTAATGTAAGCAAACGTAAAGACAATAATACGAAAATTTTCGGAAAGTAACGAAATAGTATTAACCGACATATTTATTAAAATGTATTTTTTTAACATTATTTTTCATAGATACTCGAATTTGAGTGGATGCTATGTTTTTCTATAATTAAACTATAACTATAAGTACATATATATCTCAACGGAAAAGTATGTTGAAATGAGTACTGACTTGTATGTAATGGTATATCTAGCGTATGGAATACAGGACAATCTCCTCACAGATGCAGAAGATACTTGACGTAAAAGAAACGTGGTTCTACAGAAGGATGCTTAGAATAGCGTAGACGAAACTGAGCAGATATGAACATTCGGAAACAAAAAAAAAATATGCGGATGTGTTTAAAAGGCCCTAAGCAGCCTTGCTTAACGGACGTGGCTCATCTGCAACGGTTATAAATATTTTATTAATGAATCATAAAATGTCATGTTGCTGAATATAAATTAGGGTTCATTCTTATTTGAAATAATCTTAATTGCTATTTGGTGAATTTATACATAATCTGCATCTGCAGAGAAATTGAAAGCTAAATGAAGAACTATTTTTCTTCGGTAATCAATATTCCATTACCAATAAAGAAGGATCGGTTTATTTATTTTACGTTTCTAAAAGGCATGGGCTTACTGTCCGGCATTCTCTAAGAGATAACATATTGCAAAGTGGGTCAACACAAATACAAAGAGTATTATAGAAGAGTACAACTGAAAAGAATATTATGGAAAGGTACGACTGAAAAGAGTATTATGGAAAGGTATCGGCTTGGAACGAGAAATCGGTAGAGCCGAGTTCGAATTCCTGTTGAATTCCTTGCATTCACTTACGCACAAATACCCTTGGGAAAGGTATTAATCCGTCTATTCCTTCCAGTTATGGGTTAAATAACAGGACAGATTGGGTTCTCTAGCCTTGGTCGGCAACCAGTCTACCGCAGAAAGCAATGGCAACCTACTGCGGGATAATCTTCTGCCCAGTCAGTCATGTCTCTTCCGAGACATGATCGCCCAAGCGTGTATCACGTATGGCACTTAACTGACTGACGACAGAAAAGAGTATTATAGAAAAGTTCGACGAAAAGAATATTAAATAAGGCTACAACTGAAATTGGTATTATAAAAGGGTAGGCTGAAAAGAGTTCTATAGAAGAGTACAACTGAAAAGAGTATTATAGAAGGCTACAACTGAAAATAGAATTATAAAAGGGTACTGCTGAAATGAGTTATATAGAAGGGTACGACTGAAAAGAGTATTATATAAGAGTACAACTGAAAAATGTATTGCAGAAGGTACGACTGAAAAGAATATTATAGAAGGGTACGACTGAAAAGAATATTATAGAAGAGTACGACTTAAAGGAATATTATAGAAGGGTACGACTGAAAAGAGTATTATATAAGAGTACAACTGAAAAAGGTATTGCAGAAGGTACGACTGAAAAGAATATTATAGAAGGGTACGACTGAAAAGAATATTATAGAAGAGTACGACTTAAAGGAATATTATAGAAGGGTACGACTGAAAAGAGTATTATAGAAGAGTACGACTTAAAGGAATATTATAGAAGGGTACGACTGAAAAGAATATTATAGAAGAGTACGACTTAAAGGAATATTATAGAAGGGTACGACTGAAAAGAGTATTATATAAGAGTACGACTTAAAGGAATATTATAGAAGGGTACGACTGAAAAGAATATTATAGAAGAGTACGACTTAAAGGAATATTATAGAAGGGTACGACTGAAAAAGGTATTGCAGAAGGTACGACTGAAAAGAATATTATAGAAGGGTACGACTGAAAAGAATATTATAGAAGAGTACGACTTAAAGGAATATCATAGAAGGGTACGACTGAAAAGAGTATTATGGAAAGGTACGACAGAAAAGAGTATTATAGAAAAGTTCGACGAAAAGAATATTAAAGAAGGCTACAACTGAAATTGGTATAATAAAAGGGTAGGCTGAAAAGAGTTCTATAGAAGAGTACAACTGAAAAGAGTATTATAAAATGGTACTACTGAAATGAGTTATATAGAAGGGTACGACTGAAAAGAGTATTATATAAGAGTACAACTGAAAAACGTATTGCAGAAGGTACGACTGAAAAGAGTATTATAGAAGAGTACGACTGAAAAGAATATTATATTTTTTTGTTTCTAGTGGTATTTTCCTATCTTTTAATACTTTGTTTAGTTTCTGAAATGCATGAAAAGACTGTCCAGCATTCCCTGTTATGCAGGGTGTCCATAAAGTGCGTGCGCACTTTAAAACATTTATAACTTTATTTTTATTTGCGATAGAAATAATTTGTAAAAAAGATTTAGAAAGAATTAAATCTATATTTTTTAAGGTTTTATTGAAATTTTATTTAAGTTTCCACATGTCCTCCATCATTAGCAATACAAAGAGTAATACGATTTTGCAGTTCACGGAAAACATTTCTCCAACTGATTTACAGTAATATAGTCTTTATAGGGGTGTCCATAAAGTTCGTGTGCACTTTTAAAAAATTATAACTTTATTTGTATTTGCGAGAAAAATAATTTGTAAAAAAAAGATTAGAAAGAATTAAATCTGTATTTTTTAAGGTTTTATTGAAATTTTCTTTAAGTTTAATAATATTCTCCATCATTAGCAATACAACGGGTAATACAATTTTTCAGTTCACGGAAAACATTTGCCAATTGATTTACAGTAATGCCTAAAATCACATTAGTTATTTTAGCTTTCAAATCTTCTAATGAACTAGGTTTGGTTGCATACACAATTGTTTTCACATGTCAATTGAATCCATGGATCAAATTGATTCTGAAAAAAAGAAAATATTTTTTTACTTATCTACAAATTGTTGCAAATTTTCTGATAAAAAAATTATTTAATAAATTAAAACTAGGGACATTAAACTTTATAACATTTTTTACAGATTATTTCTATCACAAATATAAACAAAGTTAGAATTTTTTTAATGTGCACATGGACTCTCGACATTTCCTTTTCTCTTAATACTTTGCTTAGTTTCTAAAAGGCATGAGGAAACAGCCCAGCATTGATTGTCATATAGAAGATTAGACATTGTAAAGTAATTCAACACACTTTTCGTTGTTTCTATCAATATTTTCCTATCTCTTATTTCTGAATAAGAAAAGAAGATTAACTGTCCTTCTATGTCATACTAGCAGTATAGCCCGGCGTTGCTCGGGTGTAATGAAAGCTTTAAAACTAATCCATCGTCCTGGAGCTCAGACAGTTTGGACTTTAGCACGAAAGACTAAAAAGAAATATTTGTTTCCAGTTAAAGCGAAACCGTAGACTGAAAGAAAAATGAATGAATGTAAGTCAACTTTTGATTTCCTGGTATCAATATCAAATAAAATTTTTGCTTCGTAAACTGAATTTTGAAGGCTAAATAAGTACTCTGAGTAAATGGTATCATGGCTGAGACTAAGAACTAAAATTTTACCTACTTAGAACCAAACCCGAGTCAAAAACTAAAGTAAAAGGGCTGAAAAAAATACAGACATACAGGCAGATAAACAGACACACACACAAACATCTTGCCTTTTATATATATATATGATCGATTTTCTGCACTATTGTAAGAACTGCAACCTTGAAACTTCTTAATATCGTTTCTTATGTCTTTGACTATGCGTGTATCAAATTTGATTAAAATCGGACAACTCCTTCTATAACCCGATTTTTTATCATCAATTTTCGATATTTATCGGGGATACCTCGACACAGAACCTAGCTAAGAACACTTGCAGACGCTTATAGTACAACTGTGTAAATTTACAAGAAAATCGGTTCATCCGTTTCGGAGTCTATAGGTAACGGACACACACATACAGACAAAGTTCCATTTATAAATAAGTTTAGACATTGCAAAATAGTTAAACACTCTCTTCTTTGTTTCTATCAATATTTTCCGATCTCTTAATACTTTGCTTAGTTTCAAAAGGTATGAGGATAGTATCTGTATTTCTGTGTCATATCAGTGATTAGACATTGCAAAGTAGTTCAACATCCTCTTCTTTGTTTTTATCAATATTTTTCTTTCACTGCATACTTTGCTTAAATTCTGAAAGGCATGAGAATTATGTCCATCATTCCTTGCCTTTTAACAGCGTTGATATCACATAGCAGTTCTGTGCATTTTTCTTTGTTGCTAACGAAATTTTTCTGTTTAATTTCTGGAATGAATCTTTCGGAATCAGTTTTTTACTCTTATGTAGCCCCCTGAACATCAGTGGCGTTACCACCTTGCTCGTGGTGATACGATTAAAAAAAATAATTTTTAAAAATACCTTAAAACTCCAACTTTTTGGCATTAAATAACCCACAGAGGTGTTGATATGCCGTTAAACAAAACTCAAACTCAAATTCATAATCTGACTAAATCAACCTATAGTGAGATATAACCAAACATTATAAAAAAAAACAAACTTTAAAACCCCACCTTTTTGGCATTAAATAACCCACTGAGGTGTTGATATACCGTTAAACAAAACTCAAACTCAAATTCATAATCTGACTAAATCAGTCTATAGTGAGATATAACCAACATTATAAAAAACAAAACCTTAAAACCCCACCATTTTAGCATTAAATAACCCACAGAGGTGTTGATATGCCGTTAAACAAAACTCAAACTCAAACTCATATTATTTCTTACTGTTTTTTAAAACATAACATTATATATTAAAATTTCTAAAAACAGAATATTTCATAGATTAATGTTGTATACAACATAACATTTTATATAATAATGTTATATAAAACAATATTTTATGTATTGCTGGTTTATAAAACATAACATTTATATTTTATAAAACATAACACGTTTTATATTAATATATATAACAACATATATATATATATTACGTTTTATAAAACAGAACATGTTATCTATTAATGTTTTATACACATTTTTTGTTCACAACCAGCTGAACGGCTAAACATTTTTTCTTTCCTCTTTTCCTTTCTGATGTATTTGGAATCTCTCCTAAGCATTTTCTTTTGACCTTACGGCTTATTTTCTTTTCTTCTTCTTTCCAAACTAACCTGTCACCTTCCGCCTTCCTCTTGAGTTCAACCCGCCTTTGGTAATGACATCTGAACTTGACTGTACATAATAACAATTTTTATAAAATTATTCCTGTTTAGATAATTATAATGTTCAACTTGCAATTAATTATTTTGGCGTTGTTTGTCGTACTAAATTTTTTGTGTCAGTTTAGATCATATCTTTTCTGATCTCACACTTGATCAAATTGGCTTTAATATTAATATTTTAGAAGGTCTTATATAAAATAAACTTTTATAAGGTTCAAACTGAATATGTCTTCTGCCATATATAAATGACTAGCATCATAGCCCGGCGTTGCCCGTGCAACTCAAGTCAATTCAGTAGTAGGCCTTGGTTATATAAAATATTAATTATATAAAAAAATTGTTGTTTAAAAATTGTTTAAAAATTCCATTAAAAAATCTTCTTTTTTTTTTGTTTTGCGTAAACGTGATTTGATGTTTTATGTGACATTGTAAACAACATTGCGTTTGTTTTTGTTTCAAAATTACGGGGGAAAATATTAACATTTTTTGTTGACTAAATGAATTTAACATAAAAATTATTTATTTTGTTTTACTGAAATTAGAAATAGAAAAACTATTACACTCTCAATTCAGAAATGTTTGAAGAATATCTAAAATTGTAGAAATATAAAAAAAACTATTACGCTCTCAGTTCAGAAATTTTTGAAGAATATTTAAAAATGTAGACATTTAATTTTAGAGGAAAAAAATTCAATATAAAGGCTCATTTTTTTTAATAAAAAATATTTTAGTCGCTTTTTGACACGTGTGATTTGATTTCTGTGACGTAATTCAGCAACCATCTTAGATTTTAGATATTTTACGGAGCAAATGTAAACATTTGCCAAAAAGAGTGAAACGGAAAATTTCTGAACTTAAATTCAAAATGTATGTGTCGACCTGGCTTCCCTGTAGATATGTGTCCCTAGAAAGTTTGAATGGCGTAGCTTAAAAAATGTAGGCGTGCATAGGGAACAGTCACACACAAACTCAGATGGCCTTTTATATATATAGATTAATTAACTGGAAGGTTTATATATATATAGTGCTTAATGAAATAGATTATCGTAATAAAGGGTTCGGTTCGAAATTCCTAGCACATGAAGAAGGCCTGAGCGTACAAAAGCCGAAACGTTGTAAAAATGGCAATGAAGATTTGGACAATAGTCCGAATAATTTAAATCGGGGAAACAGATGATTTTAAATTTAAAAAAATCGCAGAAGTTTCGTTAAAAACAAACTCGTGAGCTATGTTATCATATATTAATGTTTATAAAACAGAAGTTTTATGTTAATGTTTTATAAAACATTTTTAATAATAGAAGTTGGCAGAGATTTAGTTAAAAAACAGATAGGTTCCATCATAAACATTCAATTATATATATATATATATATATATATATATATATATATGTGTGTGTGTGTGTGTGTGTGTGTGTGTGTGTGTGTGTGTGTGTGTGTGTTTTATAAAACAAGATATTATTTCTCACCGTTTTATAAAACATAACATATTATATATTAGCATTTCTAAAAACGGAATATTTTATAGATTAATGTTTTATACAACATAACATTTTATATAATAATGTTATATAAAACAATATTATATATATTGATGTTTTAAAAACATTTATATTTTATAAAACATAACAAGTTTTATATTAATATATATAACAGTACTTATATATATATATATATATATATATATATATATATATATATATATGTATATATTACGTTTTATAAAACAGAACATGTTATCTATTAATGTTTTATAAAATATATATTATCTATACAAAAAATTTTCATAAAGAACAAATTTAATACACTAATATTTTACAAATATTTTAAAAACATTTTTTATATATTAATGTTTTACAAAAGGTAATATTATTAATATTATTGATATTAATGCTTCATTAAACCAAACTTTATAATAGGCTGTTACAAAAATAGTATTGTATTTTGGAAAGTCATTTCAACATAGTATTCAAGGTATATATTACGTGAATTTTGGTATACAGAATAATTCATTTCTGCTATTTACTAATTTTAATCTTATTTTCAGGCAGAAATATTCTTGAAGCATTGAAGCCCTTAATTTTGAACAAGACAAAACATGATTTACTTTTCTTACGTGATTTAAAACTTAGGCGCAGTACCCCCAAATCTTCTGCCAATATCAACAGAGCATGAGAGATGGGTGCACAAGTAATCGGGCAGTACGCAGTAATTCCGTGCTGGTGATGAAAGCCTTGGAGATTAAGAAGACAGAGGAGGGTCTTTCAGTCTTGAGAACGAATAATTGCAATAAGTTATTGGGTAAAACCCACGTCAGTGTCGGAAAAATGTTTCAGACGCTTGGTGCCAGCCCTACTACAGTCTCACGCCATTTGCAGAGTATTGGCAAGGAGAAAAAGCTCGCTAAATGGGTTCCTCATGATCTCAATGAAAATCAAATATTTATGATTTGTATTAAGCTTATGAATTTTCGATTTGTAAATAAAGTCTATCTTTAATGAATTAATAACCAAAAACACTGAGTAATTGGAAGAAATTTAATTGCCCTTCCACACCTCCCTCTCCCTCGTAGCTCTTAACACCCTTTCTCTTGTTACCCCTCCCAAACCCTCCTCTGCCATCCATTTGCTCAAGCGCATGAATCTAAAATATAAATGTATAGAAATTGGCACGGCTTCAAAATAAGGGATCAGTTTATATATTGATTATGATATAGAATTGATCCCCCACATTATGCCCACATTATACCTTTTTATTTGTTTATCAAATTCTGATGAGGTATGAATCCACCTCTTCTCAATGCTGATTAGTTATTCATAACTCTTCTTCTATGTGCCGTGTCCCTCAGGACGTAGAAGACCATGCCCCTCCACATCTCCCTATCCCCTGTAGCTCTTAACACCCTTTCTCTTGTCACCCCTCCCAAACCCTGCTCTGCCATCCATTTACTCAAGCCCATGAATCTAGAATATAAATGTATAGAAACTAGTATGACCACAAAGTGAGGGATCAATTTACACCATTATTAGGTTATTAAAAGAATAATGGCCGCTCGAAGTGTTGTATTTTGAAAAGCCCTTTTAACATAGTATTCACGGTCTGTCTACGGCTATATCGTGTTGAATACTCCAGTTCCCGTCCGATCACCGAAGTTAATCATGTAGTTGATCATGGCCCTCCACATCTCCCTATTCCTTGTAGCTCTTAACACCCTTTCTCTTGTCACGCCTCCCAAACCCTGCTTTGCCATCCATTTGCTCAAGCCCATGAATCTAGAATATAAATGTATAGAAATTAGCATGGCTTCAAAATAAGGGATCAGTTTATATATTGATTATAATATAGAATTGATCCCCCACATTATAACCACATTATAATTTCTGATTAGGTATGAATCCACCTCTTCTCAATGCTGATTAGTTATTCATAACTTTTCTTCTATGTGCCGTGTCCCTCAGGACGTAGAAGACCATACCCCTCCACATCTCCCTATCCCCTGTAGCTCTTAACACCCTTTCTCTTGTCACCCCTCCCAAACCCTGCTCTGCCATCCATTTACTCAAGCCCATGAATCTAGAATATAAATGTATAGAAACTAGTATGACCACAAAGTGAGGGATCAGTTTATATATTGATTATAATATAGAATTGATCCCCTACTTAATATTTAACTGGAACATTATTAAATAAGTTTTCTACGTCTAAGGAGGCTTCTTCTATGAGCCTCGTCCCTTCAGGACGTAGGCGATCTTGTCCTTCCACATCTCCCTATCCATTGTAGGTCCTAACACCCTTTCTCTTCTTACTCCTCCCAAACACTGCTCTGCCATCCATTTGTTCAAGACAATAAATCTAGAATATAAATCTATAGTAACTTGCATATCCACAAAGTGAGGGACCAGTTTAGATATTCTTTATAATATAGAACTGATCCCCCACTTTATACCCAGATTATAATTTCTTTTTTTTTTTTTTTTTTTTCAAATTCTGATTAGATATGAATCCACATCTTCTCAATACTGATTAGTTATTTAAAACTCTTCTCCATGCCGTGTCCCTTCAGGACGGAGGCGATCATGGCCTTCCACATCTCCCTATCCCTTGTAAATCTTAACACCATTTCTTTTGTTATGCCTCCCAAACCCTGCTCTGCCATCCATTTGCTCAAGCCCATGAATCTAGAATATAAATGTTTTTTTTTTTAATCATATAACCCCAAGCAAGGCAGTCCACTGCCACTATAGCGCATGAGGCTACATAGAGCGATTGGGTATAGGAAATGTCAGAGGGATGGTGATAGACGAGTTAGGAGGTACGTAGGGAGAGCGTTGGAGGGAATGGGTGCGAGTTATTGTGTTAGGAGGTGTCTATTGACCTTACATTTAAACTCCTGGAGTTTGTAGCCGTCAGGGAAGCAATCATGCGGAAAGGAATTCCACAGGCGGGAAGTGCGAGAAAAGAAGCTGTTGGAGTAGAAATTGCGGTTACATTTCATCGGTTTCACTGAAAAGGGGTGGGACCTAGTTGCCAATCTAGTATCTCGTGCAAATTCACACCTAGGGGGCACCAGTGATTTAAGTTCATCCGAGCAGAAGCCGTGAAAGTACTTATAGAAGAGGCACAGGGAAGCCACGTCACGCCGGTGAGAGAGTAACTGCAGGCGGTCAGCTAAGTCGGTATCGATCACATTACAGATTCTCCGCTGTATTTTGTCAAGAAGCCCGAGGAGAAACTAGTATGACCACAAAGTGAGGGATCAATTTACACTATTATTAGGTTATTAAAAGAATAATGGCCGCTCGAAGTGTTGTATTTTGAAAGGCCATTTTAACATAGTATTCACGGTATGTCTACGGCTATATCGTGTTGAATACTCCGGTTCCCGTCCGATCACCGAAGTTAATCATGTAGTTGATCATGGCCCTCCACATCTCCCTATTCCTTGTAGCTCTTAACACCCTTTCTCTTGTCACGCCTCGCAAAACCTGCTCTGCCATCCATTTGCTCAAGCCCATGAATCTAGAATATAAATGTATAGAAACTAGCATAGCCACAAAATGAGGGATCAATTTACACTATTATTAGGTTGTTACAAAAATAATGGCCGCTTGAAGTGTTGTATTTTGAAAAGCCATTTTAACATAGTATTCACTGTATGTCTACGGCTATATCGTGTTGAATACTTCGATTCACCGAAGTTAAGCAACATCGAGCCTGGTCAGTACTTAAATGGGTGACCATTTGGGAATACCGGGTGCTGTAAACATAAGGACCAAGAATAATCCAGCGGTCCTTCACATTTAGATTTGGGTTTGGGTGCAGGGCTAACAACCCTGCCCCGTAAAAAACAGTTTGTTACAGCAACAAAAATTGCTGCTCTATGCATCATCTGGGTGTGATGGATAAATGATGATGATGATTCACGGTATATATATATATATATATATATATATATATATATATATATATTAGGTGAATCTTGGTATACATAATAATTGATGTGTAATCTTGAATAATTTTTAACTTATTTTCGGTCAGAAATATTCTTGAAACATAGAAGCCCTAAGTTATAAACATGACAAGATATTTCCTTGGATGAATTCAAACTTGGACACCGTGCCTGCTAAACTTCTGTCAATATCAACAGAGCTTAGGAAGATCGGTTCACAAGTGATCGGACTGTACGAAGGTGGCTCCGGTAATTCCGTACTGGTGATGAAATCCTTGGAGATGAAGAAGATAGAGGATGGTCATGCATTCTTGACAACGAGTAATTGGAATAAGTGGGCAAAACCCAAATAAAGTAAAGTGTGAGAGAAACGTCTCAGACGCTTGGTGTCAGCACTGCAACAGTCTAATACTATTTGCAAGGTGAAAAGGCTCGATAAATGGGTTCCCCATGATCTGAATGAAAATCAAATCTTAAGTGTTTTGAAGTGTGCTCGATGCTCTTTCTGTTTAACACTAATGACTCCTTTATTGACCGAATAGACCCTTGTGATATAAAGTGGATCCTTTATGATAATCATAAACGACCAGGTCAATGGTGGGTTGAACCAAAAAATGGTTCGATTTCTATTATTGTTGATAATATTTTTCATTTGTTTGTTTAACTGAAGTTTGTATTCTAATTTGCCTTTATGGCCACTTTCATTTAAGGCCCTTTCATAATCCTTTTCCTTCCATTGAAGATTGTTTTCTGAGAAAATATTTTTGATAATCTGTGTTCTGTTCCGTTAGGGATGTGTTTAGTTATGCTAGTAGGATGATTAAATCTAGTGTTTACGTACTTTAAAGTTATGTTTGTTTTTATATATGGAGAGACACTGCCAGTTTGTAGATTAAATTCTACATCTAAATTTTGGACAGTTTTATTTATTTCAACTACTACCACATAGAATCCCCTGTTATTTAATCCATAGCTTGAGAGAAGAGACAGATTGATATTTTCTCAAGGGTATTTGTTCATAAGTGAATGCAATGAATTCAACTGGAATTCGAACTCGGATCTTTGATTTCTCGTTCGGAACCAAAACACAGCACCACAACGAAACAATTTGAAATGTAATATTAACATGCAAATACATGAATCGTATTATTATAGGAAGGAGTATTTTGCGAAAAAGTTGAGACTGTCTACACCACGACAGATCTGTGATCTTTGTAGATACTGAGTTAGGTGCTGGTAAATTAAAGCATTATCATGGATGGAGCATGTGAGCAATGATGAGGTTTTAGAAACGAAAAGAAAATGAATACTGAGCATCAGGAAGAGACAGCTGAAGTTCCTGGGATATGCAATGAGGAAGGAGGGCTTGGAGAACCTGATACTAACAGACCAGATAGAGGGAAAAAGAGACAGGGGAAAGCAGCAGGTAACATATTTGAAGGACTTGATCAGGTGGATGACGGAACGAGGGTTGCGTGGAGTAACAGGAGAAAGCGTGCCAAGAGCGAGCAGGGATAGGGAGACGTGGAGAGCCATGATCGTCTACGTCCTGAAAGGACAGGGCACATAGAAGATTTATAAACAGCAGTGAAGGAAATTATAATGTGGATATAAAGTGGGGGGTCAAATGTACATTATAATCAATATATAAACTGATCCCTCACTTTGAGGCCATGCTAGTTTCTATACATTTATATTCTAGATTTATGGGCTTGGGCTAGTGGATAGCAAAGAGGGGTTTGGAGGGTGTAACAGGAGAAAGTGTGCTAATAGCCAGCAGGGATAGGGAGACGTGGAGAGCCATGATCGTCTACGTCCTGAAAAGACAGGGCACACAGAAGAAGAAGTATCACCCGATAAACAAGAATGTTATGAATTCAAAATCATGCAAGTATAAAAAGTTAAATATGTTGGTTGGTTGTTTCTTTTTTATGGCATATCAACATCGGCGAGTCATTTAATGCCAACTAACGGCAATCCTCTGCGGGATAATCTTCTGCCCAGTCGACATGATCGTCTGACGCGTGTCACACGTATGGCACTACCCTGACTGACTGACTTTGCTTCCCTCTGTTTTTTCCTAGAATTATTTTCATGCCAACTGCTTCGACGACCTTTTTTCCTGCAGGCCCGACCACATGAATTTAAGTGCACTAGTAGATTGGCTGTGCGTTGTGGTACAGTGCATATCGGCTCGGAACAAGAAAACGGGGAGCCGAGTTCGAATTCCAGTTGAATCCATTATATTCACTTGCGCGCAAATACCCTTGGGAAAGGTATTAATCCGTCTCTTCCTTCCAGTTATGGGTTAAATAACAGGACAGATTGGGTTCTATAGCCTTGTTCGGAAAACAGTCTACCGCAGAAAGCAATGGCAACCTACTGCGGGATAATCTTCTGCCCAGTCAGTCATGTCTCTTTCGAGACATGTTCTTCCAAGCGTTTATCACGTATGGCACTTAACTGACCGAGTAGATTGGCATTCAGATCCCATCTTTTTAGCAATGAAATAGTTAAATGTAATCGACACTTCTACTGCTACACATTCTTTTCTCGCATCTCCCTCCTGTGGAACTCCCTTCTCCAAAAATTTAAATACAACGTCATTTTCTATATTCTATCTTTCTGAATCCCATTCATCTTTTATCCTTTCCTCAATATCCTGGTGTACAATCTTTTATCTCACTGTATGTTGGTTGGTTGCTTGGTTGTTTTTATGGCAAATCAACCTCGGCGGGTCATTTATTGCCAACTAAATTTTATTTATTTATTACTGGTAATACCTTTTTTTTCAACAGTTATTGTTGTTTATATAAGTTTTTGTGTCTAGTAATACATTTTTCTTTTTCGAGTATCAAGATTCATTGTGATTTGTTTTTAAGGGCAGGGTCCCCAAGTCCTACCCTTGTTATTTAACCCATAACTGGAGGGAAGGGACGGATTAATACCTTTCCCAAAGGTACCAGTGCTTAAGTGAATGCAGGTATATCCACCACACCACAACGCACATCCGTCACTATACGCTTACAGCACCTGGTATTCCCAAGCGGTCACCCATCTGAGTACTGATCAAGCTCAACGTTGCTTAACTTCGGTGATCGAGCGAGAACCGATGTATTCAACGTGATATGGCCGTAAGCCCAGTTAAATATGTAAGAAAGTTTTTAAAATAGGACCGAAAGGGTGACACCGAAATCTGAAGTCACATAGACATAGCAAAAGATGCCTTCCAAAATCTAAGCATAAAAAAAGCCAAATATCAAGAAACAGAAAAAGTTAATTAAAAACAAAGAAAAGCGTATCAAACTGTTACGTAATATCAGTACATGTTGCTGTAATAGATACGCGTTCCGATTTGGAATTATGATAGCCGAGTTCGAATTTTAGTCGACTTCATCACATTCACTTACTTTTAGGAAAAGTATGAGTCAATCCCGACTCAAAACAGACTGCTTTCTATAACCTTGGTTGGTAACCAACTGCCGAAAAATATTCACACCACATGTGGTTAAGTTTATGGAACCAAAACGCCCCATCGAACTTCTAGAGAAGAAACCGGCTCAAGCCGCCCACTGTGAATGCCGCCACACCTACAATACTCCTATACGGCATAGTTGAAAAAGAGACAAGTAACAGAAATGTGGTTCTACAGAAGGATGCTGAGAATATCATGAACTAAACATGTGAGAAATGATCATGTGTAAATGGTTGACAAAACGGGGATAAGGAGAGTTAAAAAGGACGAAAAATTGCAGAGAGCTATGATCACCCACGTTTTGACGGGATTTGGTACATAGAATAAAACGAATACGTAAATGCATAAACTAAAAATAATAGCTGTGAAAAGGTCATCTGAAAAGAGAAAGATTATTATTAATAGCGGTCCATAACAACAGTATAAGATTGCCACGAAGAATCTGTAATGTGATCGATCCCGACTTAGCAGCTTATACACAAACAGCGGTTAGGGCTGCGGTGGCCACCTTATCACTCTGTGGAGGGCTAGTGAGCATGTTCCAGAAAAGCCAGCAATTTAATAAATCATATAAAAATAGTTCAAGAACAAATTTATTGCACATTATTTAGTAATTTCTTTTTAGTAGTCAAAAAGCACCTTATTACCACAATTTAACAAAATTACTTACGAAAGGTCACAGGAATTCTGGCCTTTCGCTGAAAGAAACTAAAACGTGTGTATTTACAGTAACATCTAGTGAAGTTTTTAGGAAATACCACTGTTGATTCCCACAATACTATATACACAAATACATCAAAACAGTCCTCCTCAAAAAACAATATATATATATTATTCAAGTCATTTTCGATGATATGATAAATAGCCGAAGTTAACTGAAATGCATGAAACTTAGACTCGTGCTTGAAACCTGGGATAATAGTATATTTATTAATATATATTTTTGCTCTTTTATACAACATATAATTATTTACTTCCTTACCTATATATATATATATATATATATATATATATATATATATATAATAAATTATATTTTACAATATGTACAATATGTACAAATTTTTAATATATCCACTACAAATAGTACATTTGTTTCGACATGGAAACTACAATGTCTCATCAGGTGGTGTAACCTGTTTTTTTTTAATCATGTCACCCCAAGCAAGGCATTCCACTGCCACTATAGTGCAGGGGGTTACATAGGGCGATTGGGTATAGGAAATGTCAGAAGGAGGGTGATAGACGAGTTAGGATGTACATAGGGAGAGAGTTGAAGAGAGTGGGTGTGAGTTAGTGTGTTAGGAGGTGTCTATTGACCCTACATTTAAACTCCTGGGGGTTGTAGCCGTCGGGGAAGCAAGCTGATGAGACATTGTAGTTTCAATGTCGAAACAAATGTACGATTGGTAGTAGATATATAAAAAATGTGTACATGTTCTAAAATATAATTTATAATTAATATACACAGCTCTATATATTATATATCGAGCACTGCTTTAAATTAATGTTTTGGATGTTGTTAAAAAAATTTTTCTTCGTTCCTTACGCACTCGAATATATATATATATATATATATATATATATATATATATATATATATTCTAAACAAATACTGTGAAATATAAGAGAAAATGAACGTCTATTATGTTGAATCATGAGCCGTTCTAAACATCGTATTTTGGCTTTAATTTCAGTTGAAAATAAAGACAAAAATTCTCCAACATTTGGATAATCTTTTATTAAGTTGGTTCTAAGCTTTCGGCTCACATGACGTCAGAGAACCGCATTGCAAATTGGCGAACTGCTTTTGCTGTTTTTGGTAACTGTTGCCGTTGCTTAGCGAAGTTTTATGTCAATACAAGATAAAATCGTCGCTGATGGTGGATGTTTTTTGTGTTAACGTTCTTGTAACCTCTCTGAAGATGGCTCATGTGAGCCATTAAACATAAAATACATTCATTGTCTTTTATATTTAACAGTATATGTTTAGAAAATTATCTGCTTCCTCGATACATGATATATATATATATATATATATATATACATTGTGTGTGTGTATTTAGGCAGCATTTTTTCATTGATGCAGTCTGTTTTTGTTTACATGTAATATTTCCAAGCAACAACAAATTCGTGCATACGAGACGGTGGAAAAAACTGACTTTCATTATTGTTTGTCTGTGAATTTTTATATTATAATTTAATGAACATCTTTGAAAATGGCTTAGAACGGCTCATGATTAAACATAACAGAGAATCATTCGTTGTCTCTTATATTTAACAGTATATGTTTAGAAAATTATTTGCTGCCTCGATATATATATATATATATATATATATATATATAGTGTATCGAGGCAGCAAATAATTTTCTCGTTCCATGAATCATGACACTTACAGTTATCTCGGTCAGCCCCCTTAAACTCAACTCTAAGTTTTTTGTTCACTACTGCTGTACTCAGGTATTCAACTTACACCTCTTTAGATCAAGTCTCTGGATCCTACCAAAGCTTTCATCCATTGAGCCATGTGTACTTGAGGACAATCTACCCCAGTGACCGAAATAAAGGGTCAGTTCAAAACTTCCAATCACCTGATTGAGATCGGAGCGTAAAACGTCCGAAACGTCTTGAATGTGGCAACAAAGACGAGGAAGAAAGTTTTAATAATTTAAATACAAACATGTGGATGTAGAAGTAATGTATTTGTCCTTACTGGCTGACATGCAACATCTTTTTTATTAAATATGCCACTTAACGAAATCTTGTCATATGATCATTAGTGATGTAATTGCTGAGTTATTTCCCTTGGGTTCGTAGAACTTTTTGTGTCAATGACAATGTTTGTCTGTTTTTAAATGTCAAATCAAATTTTGAAAATGGTGTCATTTCTCTTGCTCTTTCTGCTGGTAAATAAAATTGTGGGCTGACGAAAAAAGATGTGAAATGTATACATTTTATTTGTTCTTCAAAACTGAGGAAAAAAACACTACTTATCTGTTATATTATTTATTAGAACGGTTGGCAAATCATCGCTGATTGCCAATGTTTATAAAATGGTAGATAATAAGGATTTCTTTATACTTTGTTGACATATTTTAATAATGTTTATATATTTAATAATGTATATATATATATATATATATATATATATTTATTTATATATATTTATTTATATATAAATTTATTTATATATATATATATATATATATATATATATATATATATATAAATTGTATGTCAAGGTTTCCCCCAAAATTTTTTCTAACCTTCATCCCATTTATTTAAGCCTAAACCGCTATGATTAATTTTTCAACGCGATTGTTACCAGTTTCTTTAGAGATTAATTTTTCTTTTTTCTTTTCTTTTCTTTCCTTCCTTCCTTAGCTTACTTCCCTGTCAACCACCCGTTTTCCACCTTTTTGCTGTATTCTATCTTTTTATTCTTCCCCTTACCATTTCTGTTGACCAGACAAGGCTAAGTTTACAATTTCAAAGTTCGACTCAGTTTAGGACTGAGGTTTTCAAAAATTCTAAAAATAAAAATAGACATAGATTTCTGTCAGCTTTCTTATTAATCCTACCCCTTTAATTTTCCGTGATAAATTTTTTTGAAATTCCACCGGTAAAATAGCTTTGTTCATTTTGTCATTTAGTTTTTTGTAAAAAAAAAAATTGTTGCTGATGATACGCGAAATTCCTCTTAGAAATTTCTCGTAGAAACTCGTAGAAATGGCCGTACAACAAATTTGAACATCGGAATTTGTTTTATTATATATATATATATAGGTGTCAGTGCATAAATGGTGAGAATAATCCAACAAGATTACCTTAATATAAAATATTAATTGGTAAATCCATATAGAAAGCTCGATGGGTGTTAACCAGAGCGATATCCGGCAGACATTTTGTACCGGATGGCGGAAATATTGTATGATGATATGAGCTAATTAAACTCATTGAAATGAACTATAGTTTATAACTAATATGACGTGTTGAGTTTTCCTTTATAAACTCTCTCTCTCTCTCTCTATATATATATATATATATATATATATATATATAACAGACGATGAATGTTTATTATCTTCATTTTGTAAATGTTTATAAATTTATGAATAAAAAATTTTCATATTTATGTCTTTATAAATTAATAAATGTTAAGGATTTCTTTATACTTTATCGATATATTTTAATAATTTCGTAAATGTTTATAAATTTATAAATACATATTTTTTATAGTAGGGGTCCTTGACAAAATCCAACGGGGAATCTGTAATGTGATCGATTCCGAATTAGCAGCTCGAATACAGTCACTTTCTCACCGGCGCAATGTGGCTAAATATTACAGATAATCCTTCCAACCCCACCACATTAACATGGATCAGGCTAGTCTCCCTGAAAGCAAAACACTGCGCCTCCTCGGGATAACTCTCACAACAGATCTCAAATGGCATGACTATATAGAATCCATCGTTAAATTCGCTGCTAAGAAAGACCGTCTCTGTGTAGAGCCAGAAAGTTTTTTTCCCGTCTGAAACAATCCTGCACATATTTAACTCTATCATCCGCCTGTGCATTGAATACTGTTGCCATATCTGGTCGGGTGCTTTTGCTATTCACCTAGAGGTCCTTGACAAAATCCAACGGAGAATCTGTAATGTGATCGATCACGACTTGGCAGATCAAATGCAGTCATTTTCTCACCGGCGAAATGTAGCTTCCCCGTGTCTCTTCTATAAATAATTTCACGGCTTCTGCTCCGATGAATTTAACTCTCTAGGGCTCCCTATATATGAATTTACTCGAGCCACAAGATTAGCAACTAGGTCCCACCCTTTTACTGCGAAACCAATAAATTGTAAACGCAACTTCTACTTCATCAGCTTCTTTTCTCGCACTTCCCGCCGGTGGAATTCCCTTCCGCATACTTGTTTTCCCAACAGCTACAATCTCCAGGAGTTTCAATAGTCATCTCCTATATCATTAACCTGCATCCTCTCTCATATGCTCATAAAGACTATAAAGACAATCTGACGAAAGCTATCACTGAGTTCGAAAGAATATAAGAAAAAAATAACGTTATTATGAATAAAATATTATTAAATGTGTGTGTGTGTGTGTGAGAGAGAGAGAGAGAGAGAGAGAGAGAGAGAGAGAGAGAGAGAGAGAGTGTGAGTGTATGTATTTCATTTATTTATTTGAACATTATTTTGTTGTTTGAGGTCTCAGGTTCGAATCCAACCAAATAAACACACATTTTCGCAAAAAAATCGGAAATAATCAGACATGTAGGAATAAATGTAAAGATATACTGTTTGATAAAAAAAACAGAATATCTACTAAAATAGAAGTATCGATTAAAAATAATCTTCAAACAAATAAATTAATATGTCGGTTGTTAAAACCATTTCGTTAATCTTTGGGACTTTCCGTAATATATATATATATATATATATATATATATAAACTTATTTATAAATGGAACTTTGTCTGTGTGAGTATGTGTGTGTCTGTGCGTGTGTGTCCGTTACATATAGACTCCGAATCGGCTGAACCGATTTTCTTAAAAATTTACACAGTTGTACTATAAGCGTCTGCGAGTGTTCTTAGCTAGGTTTTGTGTCGAGGTGCCCACGATAAATATCGAAAATCGATAATCGAAAAAATCGGATTATAGAATGAGTGGTCCGATTTTAATCAAATTTCATACACTCATAGAAAAAGACATAAGAAACAATATTCAGAAGTTTCAAGGTAGCAGTTCTTACAATAGTGCAGAAAATCGATAATATATATATATATATATATATATATATATATATATAAGCTTCCATTACACCCGAGCAACGCCGACCCATACTGCAAGTATATATATATATATATATATATATATATATATATATATATATATATATATTTTAATCATTTCACCCCGAGCAAGGCGGAAATGCCACTGATGTGCAGGGGGCTACATAAATATAAAAAGATGAATTAGAAAAGAGTGAGGAGTACAAACTAGTTAGAAAGGAACAATAGAAAGCTTAGAAAGCAGGTGCAATGACAGATACATAGGTGGAGAGAAAGGAAAGGATATACGGAGGTGGGGAGAGAGCTAGAGTCCAGTGGTTAGTAGATGAGTATTGACTTTGCATTTAAATTTCTGGAGGTTGTAGCCGTCAGGAAAGCAAGAATACGGGAGCGAGTTCCACAGGCGGGAAGTGCGAGAGAAGAAGCTGCAGGAGTAGAATTGTCGTCTGCATTTGGCTAACCTGACTGTGAATGGGTGGGACCCAGTTGCCAGTCTGGTTGCACGAGTAAACACCTGATGAGGAGGCATCAGTGACTTAAGTTCGTCTGAGCAGAAGCCATGAAAGTATTTATAGAACAGACAAAAGGAGGCCACATTTCGACGATGGGGAAGTGGCTGCAGTCGAGCCACCAGATCAGTACCTATCACATTACAGACTCTCTTTGGAGCCTATCAAGAACACTGAGGAGAACGGCAGGGGCGCCTGACCATAAATGGCACCAGTACTCCATGCACGGACGGATGGTTGACTTGTATATATGCAGGATGGATTCAGGTGGATAAACATCCTGGATCGACATAGTGACCCAACCTTCTTAGCAGTAGATTTTCCTATGGATTCAATATAGTGGTTCCATTTTAGGTCTGAGGACAGGGTAAGTCCGAGGAGGCGTAGTGTATTACTCTCCGGAAGAATCGCTTGGTCGATGCTTATGGGAGGCAGGAGAGGTTGCCTGTGATGGTTGACAGACAACAGCTTGGTCTTAGATGAATTGAAGTTGACAAGTCACTTCTTGCCCCAGTTCACCACAGTGTGTAGATCCCGTTCAAGGTCAGCAGCGAGATTATGTCTGTCCGCCACGACAGGTTTCTTACTGGATCGGGAGTATATTGTATTGTCATCTGCGTAGATGCCTACTTGGGACTTGATCTCATCTAGGAGGTCGTTGATGAAAATAAGGAAGAGCGTCGGGCCCAGGATAGAGCCCTGTGGGACACCAGCATTCGTGCTGTAGGACGAAGAGGCACGCCCATTCAGAACGACCTGCGTTTGGCAGTTATTTAAGAAAGATTGGATTAGGTCAAGCAGGCGACCGGTAATACCATAACCGCGTAGTTTGCATAGGAGGCCAGAGTGCTAAACCCTGTCGAAAGCCTTGGAAATGTCCAGAGCAACCGCGCGAGCCTCGTCAGACTCATCAAGGGCCTGTAGCATGTACTCCGTTACGGTTGTTAGCAGGTCGACCGTGGACCTGGCAAAGCGGAATCCACATTGCCTGTCAGAGAAGTGTTTGTCGGCGGTGAGATGATGAACTATTTCAGATTATGAACTATTACTTTCCCGAATATCGGTAGAAGACTGATAGGGCGATCGTTGGATGGGTCCGAGGGTTCACCACAATTCTTAAATACAGGAACGACCGAAGAGAACTTCCAGCATGCAGGAAAGCAGGAAGCAGAAAGGCAGTAGTTAAATGGTTTAGAGAGGACAGGCGAAAGTTCAGGAGCACACCTCTTAAGGACTATCACCGGGATTCCATCGTCTCCACACGCCTTATGGGGGTCGAGTTTTGAAATTACTAGGGATACTACTGTCGGGGTAATATATACGTCGTGCAGTTTGGCCTCAGTTCTAATAGGGAAGTCGGGTGGGTGTACTCCGGACGAGTCGAATGTGGAGTTGGATGAGAATCTGTGGGCAAAGCACTCAGCTTTGTCCGCAGATGACGTGAGAACCTCAAATTCATGGATTAAAGGAGGTATTGAGGATTTCCTATTGTTGAGCACTCGTTTACAAATCCTCCAATAGTCCTTGGAGCCTAAGTTGCGGTCAGCTATGTGCTGTCGCATTCTCTCAGCAAACAACTGTTTGGCGTCATTTAGGGTTCTCTTGCACTCATTGCGAGCAGATATGAACAGGCGCCTATTGTGATCAGTTGACTGTCTCCGGAATAGACGGAAGTAATGGTTCCTGTGAGTAATGGCGTCTGAGCAGGCCGGAGAGAACCACGGAGAGGAATGAGGTTTTAAGCAATACTTCCTGGTGGGTATGAAGGCATCAATGTCAGCTTTCACCCATGACAAGACCTCAGAGGCACAGTCATCAACTGATAGGTCGAACACTTTTCCCCAAGGGACGTCGCAGAGGAAATCACGAAAAGCATCCCAGTCAGCTTTTTGGTAGAGGTAGGAGGTCCTATAGGTATGGGGCTGCTGGGGGGAGTGAGATTGGAAAGAAATACTGAGAGAGACTACAGCGTGGTCGGAGTTGCCGAGAGGGCAAAGCTGCGAGACTTGACAGGCGTCAGGCGCAGAGGTGAAACATATATCTAGTAGTGAGGAATGACCCGAGGGAGTTCTTGGGAAGCGAGTGGAGAAGTCCACCACTTGCGTAAGAGATTGGGAAATAGCGAAGTTCATGGCGTGAATGCCCGCTGGATCAGTAACGGCGTTTTCAAGCCACTCAGAATGATGGGCATTGAGGTCTCCAAATATAAATATGTGGGCGAATGGGTTATAGGAAATAGCCTTATCTATGTCGTCAGCAATGCTATCTAGTAGGGAGCAGTCTGGAGAGGAGGGAAAACGGTAAAGAAAGAATAGGTAACCAACCAAACTGAGGAGAGACAGGCGGAGACATATGTATTGGTGGTCAGTGGATTCGAGTGAAGTCACCCTAGCTATGGGGAGGTGTTCGCTGACATAGACACCCAGCCCATGCATGTGGACAGTGGAATCCTTCCTTAAAAGGGGAAGATAACCAGGGATGGAGCGGTCAGAGGAGGGAATAGTTGAGTTGAGGTTAGTTTCGCAGAGCGCAAGGATGTCAGGGGACTTTTCATGCAGGAACGCTTCTACACTAGGAAAGTTAGTACGAATGCCCCGGATATAAGTGAAGGAAAGGTTAATGGGTTCAGGTGGTTTGGATTTGACTGGTTAGGGTAATTTCTGATTTGTTTAGTCATGGTTTTGTTTATAGAAATAGACCTAGGGTAGAGGATACAGGCGGTCATTAACCACGATCTGTGCTGGGAGGGAAACTGGCTAGGGCTTCAACAAGGTGTGGCTTCGGGATTGCCCACCGAAGGCGCTTGCAGGGACACCTATCCATGCGCGACATGGCACTACAAGAACCCCGATATTATACAACTGTTGATCAGAGCAGCCGCTTTCGACGCTACGCAAGAGTTAGGGCTCCTAACTACCAGTCGGAAGCAGCAACCAGGAAACTGCCAACCCGGTACCCTCACAGTGATGAGCCATTGCCACCAACCGGCCAGATCGCAGGAAACTCATGGAAGCACCAATACCAAGGTCTGAAGAGAGAGAAGAGAAAGCCGGAACCCACATCCTAAACAGGAAACAAGGGGCAAGCCTCTACTCCACTTCAATAGACGTGGGAGGAGTATGGACCGGGCGATATATATATATATATATATATATATATATATATTGTTAGATATAACAAACGATGAATGTTCATTATGTTCAATTATGAGCCGTCCTAAACATCGTATTTTGGGTTTCATTTTAGGTGAAAATAAGACAAAAACTGACCAACATTTGGATATTTTTTATTACGCTGGTTCTAAATTTCGGCTCACATGTGCCATCTTCAGAGAGGCTACAGGGACGTTAAGATAAAGACATCCACCATCAAAGATGATATTATCTTGTGTTGACATAAAACATTGCTATGCGACGATAACAGCGAAAAGCAGACGTAAGTCGAAAATTTGTGAGACCAAAGTGTTTACAACACCATATGTCTAAATGCAATGTAATGTTTTGTGACTAGATTGAAACCAGCATAATAAAAAATATTGAAATGTTGGATAATTTTTGTCTTTATTTTCAACTGAAATAAAAAGCCAAACTACGATGTTTAGAATGGGTCATCATTAAGCATAATAGACATTCATTGTCTGTTATATTTAACAATATATGTTTAGAAATTGATCTGCTGCCTCGATACAATATATATATATATATATATATATATATATATATGATGGGTGAATCGACAAACAAAACTATTAGATTATTGGAATTATTGGTAAAGCATCAACTAATTCCGAATTAGTTTGAACTTTATAAAATGTTAAATAATATGGATTTCTTTGTCATTGGTTGACGTAATTTAATAATATGTTAAATGCTTATAAATTTATGTATAGCAAAATTGTTTTCATATTTATTTCTTTGTAAATTGGTAAATAATAAATATTTCATTACAATTGCTTTAGTTGTGTTAGTTTTTAGAATGTTGTAAATATAAAATTATTCTTGTAAATACACAATCTGAAAAATGAATAATGTTTAATGTTTTTATTGTTAATTCTCAAGAACGAAGAGAAAATGTCTGAATTTACTTTGATCATATGTTTAGTCTTTAATATACTTCTAATCATTGCTTTTTAAAAGAATAAATATTGCCGAGGAGTGGGGGTAGTTAAAATGATAGCGGTGTCAAGGGAAAAGCCGTATTGTCTCAGTACGTCTTACTGTGGGTACGTTTATTTATGTTTGCCGTGGTTTGCATGTACAAAATTTTGGAGACTTATAAGCCTGATGTTCAGTTACCGTTTGTTTTCTTTACCAAAGTTCATATTGCAAATTTTGATGTTAATGGTTTTCTCTAGTACTTTTACCAGAGCTCATATTGTAACTTTTGACACTAATAATGTAAATACTACCTCATCTCAGAAATATAGAAAAATGCTAAAGAATAATTGTATATTTACAAAATTCTGAAAAAAATAATACATTTGATTTAAAAAGTGCTGCAATGCAATATTTATCATTTTCTAATTCATAAACAAATAATTACAAAAATAAATTTTTATTTATAAACATTTACATTAAAATATGTGAATGAATTATGAGTAAATTATAAGGAAATTCTTATTATTCACCATTTCATAAAGTTTGAATTCATAGGCATTTTTTTTAATCATAGCAAGGTGGTAACGCCACTGAAGTGCAGGGGGCTACATAAGTGTAAAAAGATTAGATAGAAGAGATTGAAGAGAAGGACGAACCAGTTAGAAAGGAGCAAGGGAAGGATGGTAGTACAGGTGTGATGACAGTTGCAAAGGTGGAGAGAAAGGAAAGGATATACAGGGTGGTGAAGAAAGAACTAGGGTCAAGTGGTTAAGAGATGAGTATTGACATTGAATTTAAATTCCTGGAGGTTGTAGCCGTCAGGAAAGCAAGAATATGGAAGCGAGTTCCACAGGCGGGAAGTGCGAGAAAAAAGCTGCAGGAGTAGAATTGTCGTCTGCATTAGGTTGATCTAACTGTGAATGGGTGAGACCCAGTGGCCAGGCTGGTTGCACGAGTAAACGCCTGTTGCAGAGGCACCAGTGACTTAAATTCGTTGGAGCAGAAATCATGGAAGTATTTATAGAACAGACAGAGGGAAGCCACATCCCATCGGTGGGAAAGTGGCTGGAGTGGAGCCGCCAAGTTGGTACCTTTCACATTACTGATTCTCCTTTGGAGCCTGTCAAGAACACCGAGATGAACAGCGGGAGCAGCAGTACTCCATGCACTGACGAATGGTTGAATTGTATATATGCAGGATGATTTCAGGCAGGAAAAACATTCTGATTCGACACAGTGATCCAACATTCCTAGCAGTGGATTTAGCTATTGACTCAATGTAGTGGTTCCACTTGAGATCAGAAGAGAGGGTAAGGCCGAGGAGGCGCAGTGTATTGCTCTCAGGGAGACTCGCTTGGCCCATGCTTATGGGAGGCAGGAGAGCTTGCCTGTGATGATTGACAGACAGCAGCTTGGTCTTAATCAAGGTTTTGGTAACCATTCCAACAAACAATCTAACCAATTTAATTTCTTTGTTGTAAATTCTCGAGAATTAAGAAAATGCATAAATCCACATTTATCATATGTTTAGGTTTTATTACAATTCAAATCATCGCTTTTTAATATAACTAGCAGTATAACCCGGCGTTGCTCGTGTGTAATGAAAGCTTTAAAACTAATGCATGGTCCTGGAGCTCAGACTCTTTGGACGTCGGCACAAAGGACTAAAAAGCAATAGTTGTTTCCAGTTAAAGCGAAACCGTAGCCTGAAAGAAAAATGAATGAATGTAAGTCAAATTTTGATTTCCTGGTATCGATATCAAATAAGTTTTTTTCGTCGTAAACTGAATTTTGAAGGCTAAATAAGTCCAATGAGTAAATGGTATCATGGCTGAGATTAAGAACTACAATTATACCTACTTAGAGCCAAACCCGAAGCAAAAACTAAAATAAAAGGGCTGAAAAAAAATACAGGCATACAGACAGATAAACAGACACACACACAAACATCTTGCCTTTATATATATATATATATATATATATATATATATATATATATATATATTATCGATTTTCTGCACTATTGTAAGAACTGCAACCTTGAAACTTCCGAATATCGTTTTTTATATCTTTGTCTATGAGTGCATCGAATTTGATTAAAATCGGACCACTTCTTCTATAACCCGATTTTTTCCATTATCGATTTTCGATATTTATCAGGGGTACCTCGACACAAAACCTAGCTAAGAACACTCGCAGACGCTTATAGTACAACTGTGTAAATTTTCAAGAAAATCGGTTTAGGCTTTTTTGGAGTCTATAGGTAACGGACACACACACTCACACACACATACACAAAGACAAAGTTCCATGTATAAATAAGTTTAGATAAACGTTGAGAAGAGTGAAGGTAGTTAAAATAATAGCCGTGTCAAGAGAAAGTCCGTCCTTTTTGCCTAATCTCTATTTTTGTTTCTAACTGGTGAAAATGTATGATGAATTTATGCCACAGTTTTATAGCACAAAGAAACAAATTGAAAAATTACAAAAGATGCTTGGGTGATCATGTCTCAGGAGAGGCATGACATATAGGGCAGAAGATTTTCCGATTACTTTCTGTGGTAGACTGGTTGCCAACCAGGGCTTCAGAACACAATTTGTCCCGCTATTTAATGCATAGCTGGAAGAAAAAGCGAGGAATTCGTGCCTTTTCCAAGAATATTTGCGCGTAAGTGAATGCAACGAATTCAACTACAATTTGAACTCGCCTATCCGATTTAACATTTCGAGACGATACCCACTGCACCAAAACGCATGCTTCAATTTAAAAAAAGTACGTTATTTTAGTTGATTTTAAGAAATTATTTTTAATCCAGTTATTCTAATCCATCTTCTTACAAATGTTACAAAGAATCTCTCCTCAATAAATTTAATTTTAATGTTTTCGTTGAATTTTTAACAGAAGACATTTTCTAAATTCCGGAATATATTTAAAAATGTCATTCTTTGTCGCATAAAGTTAATTTAATCCTTCCACTCCAAGATATTGTTATTAAAAAAACAAAAAACAAATAGATTGATGATAATATTTTATTTTTACGAGCTTTTTGTGTTTTTCTTTTTAAATTTTAGTTTAATCCGCCATTAACAAAACATAACGTAGAAGAAAATTGAATATTTTTATGCTAGAAAATTAAAGAATAAGTCATTTTTTAAGAATGTTTAACTTTTAACTTTATTCCCTGTAAAATTCTGAAATTCAAATCTTTTAAATAAGCTTCTTTTTTTCTGAATCTTAGCTGCACCATGTATTGATCTGTAGCATACAACGCCGTTGTTAAAAACTTCACCCACGTTTTTGCCTAAAAATATAAAGCAAGAATCATGTGCAGAGAAACCACAATTTTTGTTTTATCTGACTAGGGAATTGTTGACCAAAATCGCAAATACTTGTCAAAACGAATTTTTCTTTATTTCAATAAAGAGCCATTCAAGTTAGAGCTATTCTTACACAAACAATCACGATTTGAAACAAATAATAGATGGAGTCAATAACCTAATTTAACTTACTGTTCTCTCTAAATAACTGGGCGATTGATTTAGTTCTAATGCAAAATTACGTTAATATTTAACTCCCACCCTGACACTGATGACGTCGCTCTACCATATTAACCGTGTTTACAGTCTATTAAATGGAAGTAGGGTGCACTCTAAGGTCTGTTAGCCTTAAAATGATTCCAGATAAGTGGAACCCATAGAAATGATCCATCAGTAAGAATACAAAAAAAAAAATGTTCGGGTCATTGTACCGCCGCAGTAAGTACTTGACTCCTCGTGTTAATTTATTTGTTTTTTTATAATCATATCACCAAAGCAAGGCATTTTACTGCCACTGTTTTACAGGGGGTTACATAGGAAGAAAGTTATGAGAAAGAGTGACAGGTTATATATAGGTGGTGTCGAGAAGGGGGTAAGAGAAGAATGACTGTGGCCATAAAGTGAGGGATCAGTTTATATTTTGATTGTAATGTAGAATAGATCCCCCACTTCGTACCCACATATAATAATATAGAAACTTTTTTTTATAATCATATCACTAAAGCAATGCATTTTACTGCCACTGTTTTACAGGGGGTTACATAGGAAGAAAGTTATGAAAAAGAGTGACAGGTTATAGGTGGTGTCAGAGTGGGTAGGAGAAGGGTGACTGTGGCCATTAAGTGAGGGATCAGTTTATATATTGATTGTAATTTAGAATTGATCTCCCACTTTATATTCACATTATTATATATATAGAAATTTTGTTGTTGTTAATAATCATATCGCCCCAAGCAAGATATTCTACTGCCACTGTTTTGCAGTGGGTTACATAGGAGGAAAGTTATGAGAAAGAGTGACAGGTTATAGGTGGTGTCAGGAAGTGGGCAAGAAAAAGATGACTGTTGTCATAAAGTAAGGGATCAGTTTATATATTGATTGTAATGTAGAACTGATCACCCACTTTATATCCACATTTTAATAGTATAGAATTTTTTCTTTAATAATCATATCGCTTCAAGCAAGGCATTTTACTGCCACTGTTTTGCAGGGGGTTACATAGGAAGAAAGTTATGAGAAAGAGCGACAAGTTATAGGGGGTGTCAGGAAGTGGGTAAGAGAAGGATGAGAATATTGATGAGAGTGGTGTTGACGGAGAAAGGATTATGAGAAAGAGGATGCAGGTTAGTGAGGTAGGAGATGACCATTGACTCTACAATTAAATTCTTGGAGATTGTAGCTGTCGGGGAACCAAGTAAATGGAAGGGAATTTCACAGTAGGAAAGTGCGAGACAAGAAGGTATTGGAGTAGAATTTGCGTCTACATTTTATTGTTTTCCCAGTAAAAGGGTGGGACCTACTTGCTAATCTTGTGGCTAGAGTAAATTTATATATAGGCAATACCAGTGAGCTAAGTTCATCGGAGCAGATGCCGTGAAATTTTTCTGTGCAAGAGACACAGAAAAGCCACATTGCGCCGGTGAGAAAGTGACTGTATTCGAGATGCTATGTCGTGATTGACCACATTACAGATTCTCCGTTGGATTTTGTCAAGGACCCCTAGGTGGATAGCAGGAGCACCCGACCAGATATGGCAGCAGTATTCAATGTACGGGCGGATGGTATATTTATATATGGGCAGGATTGTTTCAGACGGGAAAAACTTTCGGGCCCTACACAGAGAACCGACTTTCTTAGAAGCGGATTTAACTATAGATTCTATATAGTAATTCCTCTTAAAATCTGTTGTGAGAGTTAACCCGAGGAGGCGCAGTGTTTTATTTCAGAGAGACTAGCCTGAACCATACTAATGGTGGGATAGGAGCGATTGTCTTTGATGGTTACATAGAGGGCAGCAGTGAGCTAAGTTCATCGGAGCAGAAATGGGAAAGTATTTGTAAAAGAGACACAGAGATGCCACATTGTGCCGGTGAGAAAGTGACTGTATCTGAGCTGCCAAGTCGGAATCTATCACATTACAGATTCTTGTACTTTTACAAGAGCCAGATAAAGTCTAAAATAGGGCACTTCTGTCATATTTGGACAGGAGCTGACCTATCCTCATTTCCCAGTCTCGATAGAGTCAAAAAAATTTTCTACCCGCTTTCACAAATATAAGAAGTCCTCTATCGTTACTTCCATGGAAATTGTTCGGACGAAATGCATTGCTTGTCTTCACCCGTTGGAACATTTACGGCTAGGACCCGCCGTGCCACTCACACTCATATTCACACTCTATCAAATCACCCTCATTCATTGGAGTAGATAGACTAAACTATCGCCCGGTTCACACTCCACCCACGTCTATTGAACAGGTGAAGAGGCTCATCCCTTGTTCCCTGTTTAGGATGTGGTTTCTGGCTTTCTCTTTTCCAATCTTTTTACTTTTGTTTTCTATTGGAGTAGATAAACTAAACTATCGCCCGGTTCACACTCCACCCACGTCTATTGAACAGGTGAAGAGGCTCATCCCTTGTTCCCTGTTTAGGATGTGGTTTCCGGCTTTCTCTTTTCCAATCTTTTTACTTTTGTTTTCTATTGGAGTAGATAGACTAAACTATCGCCCGGTTCACACTCCACCCACGTCTATTGAACAGGTGAAGAGGCTCATCCCTTGTTCCCTGTTTAGGATGTGGTTTCCGGCTTTCTCTTTTCCAATCTTTTTACTTTTTTTTTCTATTGGAGTAGATAGACTAAACTATCGCCCGGTTCACACTCCACCCACGTCTATTGAACAGGTGAAGAGGCTCATCCCTTGTTCCCTGTTTAGGATGTGGTTTCCGGCTTTCTCTTTTCCAATCTTTTTACTTTTGTTTTCTATTGGAGTAGATAGACTAAACTATCGCCCGGTTCACACTCCACCCACGTCTATTGAACAGGTGAAGAGGCTCATCCCTTGTTCCCTGTTTAGGATGTGGTTTCCGGCTTTCTCTTTTCCATTCTTTTTACCATTACGTAGCCCCCTGCGCATCAGTGGCGTTATCGCCTTGCTTGGGGTGATATGATTTTAAAAAAAAAATTCTCTTCGTATTCCTTTGGTAAGTAGTAAGTTCCACTCGAGTAGGTTATTTTCTCGCGAAACACTACTCCGTGAAGATAACTACCAAAACGATGCCTCAACCGCTCACTGCAATCTTAACCCGTTCAAGTCTAGCGTTAACCCTTATCTTCTACACCTTTTCTAACACTTTACCTCGACTAGCTCCCGGGACTCGTACAGGTTGAAGCTCACTATAAAAAATAAAACCCTTTCACCGTTGAAATAGTTAAATGTAACCGCAACTTGGACTTCAACAGTTTCTGATCTCGCACTTCGCGCCTGTGGAACTTCCTTCCGTTTGCTTGCTTTCCTGATACATAAGTCAGTTATTCAAGCGCTATACGTGATACACGCTTCGGCGATCATGTCTCAAAAGAGACATGACTGACTGGGCAGAAGATTGTCTATCCTGCTCTTTAAACAATAGCTGAACGGAGAAGAGACAGATTGTATTAAGAAGTAGTAATTAATGAGGGATCAATTTATTACTTAATAACAATAGAAAACTGATCCCCCACTATTTATCTAGTAGAAGCTTTACTTATGTTTCCAAATATTATCTTCATTCACTCAACTAAGTTTGGGCAATTATGTCCCGAAAGAGACATGACTGACTGGGCAGAAGATTTTCTACCCTGCTGTTTAAACTATAGCTGAAGGGAGAAGAGACAGATTGTAGTAATAAGTAGTAATAAGTGGGGAATCAGTTTATTACTTAATAACAATAGAAAACTGATCCCCCACTTTTTACTTAGTAGAAGCATTACTTATTTTTCCAAATATTATCTTCAATCAGTCAGTTCAGTGTCATACGTGATACACGCTGTGGGCGATCAGTGCCATACGTGATATACGCTTTATGCGATCATATTTTTTTTTTTAATCATTTCACCCCGAGCAAGGCGGAAACGCCACTGATGTGCAGGGGGCTACATAACTGTAAAAAGATTAATTAGAAAAGTGTGAGGTCTACAATCTAGTTAGAAAGGAACAATAGAAAGCTGAGAAAGCAGGTGCGATGACAGATACATAGGTGGAGAGAAAGGAAAGGATATACGGGGAGGTAGGGAGAGAGCTAGAGTCAAGTGGTTAATAGATGAGTATTGACATTGCATTTAAATTTCTGGGGGTTGTAGCCGTCAGGAAAGCAAGAATATGGGAGCGAGTTCCACAGGCGGGAAGTGCGAGAGAAGAAGCTGCAGGAGTAGAATTGTCGTCTGCATTTGGCTAACCTGACTGTGAATGGGTGGGACCCAGTTGCCAGTCTGGTTGCACGAGTAAACACCTGTTGAGGAGGCACCAGTGACTTAAGTTCGTCCGAGCAGAAGCCATGAAAGTATTTATAGAACAGACAAAGCATCATGTCTCGAAAGAGACATAACTGACTGGGCAGAAGATTTTCTATCCTGCTCTTTAAAGTATAGCTGAAGAGACAGATTATATTAATAAGTAGTAATTAGTGGGGGATCAGTTTATTACTTAATAACATTAGAAAACTTACCCCCCACTTTTTAACTAGCAGAAGATTTACTTATGTTTCCAACTATTGATATTATCTTCATTCAGTCAGTTAAGTGCCATACTTGATACACGCTTTGGGCGATCATGTCTCAAAAGAGGCATGACTGACTGGGCTAAAGTTTTTCTTGTCTTTATTTTCTGCGGTTGTCAACTAAGACTATAGAACTCAATCTGTCCTGCTATTTAACCCATAGCTGGAGGTAGAAAAGACGGATTAGTACCTAATGCAATGAATTCAACTGGAAATCGAACTCGGCTCTCCGATTTCTTGTTCCGATGCGATATCCACTGCACCGAAACGCATATCCACTAGTCCTGATAGATACAATCTCCAAAAATTTATATGCGAAGTCAGTTGCCATCTTCTCTCCTGGATCCTGTTCATTTTTTATTCTTTCTTAAATATACCCTATATCCTGTGTTTTCTCTCAATGAAACCCCCTTAAGCACTAGTGGCTCTCCCGCCTTGCTTGGGGTAAAACGATTAAAAAAATAGATAAATAACAATAATATAAGTAATAAAAAATATATATTTACTCTCGCCTCGATCAAAAATCTAGCGAGGCTGACAAAGCAAACCTCGCTGCCGGGTTTTTAAAAAGCCTCCAATCCGTGGCGGACTGGGTAGGAAATGGCTCGTGAATTTTAATGCTTCCAAAACGAAGCAGCAATCTATAAACCATCACAGACAGTCGTTCCTACCCAGCATTAGCATGGGTCAGGCTAGTCTCCCTGAAAGCAAAAGACTGCGTCTCCTCGGTTTAACTCTCACAACAGTTCTCAAGTAGAATAACTATATAGAATCCATAGCTAAATCTGCTGCTAAGAAAGTCGGTTCTCTGTGTAAGGCAAGAAAGTTTTTTCCCGTCTGAAACAATACTGCACATATACAAATCTACCATCCGGCCGTGCATTGAATACTGTTGCCATATCTGGTCGGGTGCTCCGGTTATTCACCAAGGTGTACTAGACAAAATCCAACGGAGAATCTGTAATGTGATCGGCCTCGACTTGGCAGATACAGTCACTTTCTCACCGGCGCAATATGGCTTCCCTATGTCTCTTCTACAAATACTTTCACGACTTCTCCTCCGATGAACTTAGCTCACTGGTACCCTCGATATAGCCACAAGATTAGCAACTAAGTCCGACCCTTTTACTGTGAAACCAATAAAATGTAAACGGAAATTCTATTCCAACAGTTTCTTTTCTCGCACTTCCCGCCTATGGAATTCCCTTCCCTTTCCTTGTTTCTCAGACAGCTACAATCTCCAGGAATTTAAATGTCAAGCCAATAGTCATCACGTATCTCATTAACCTTCATCGTCTCTCTCATAATCCCTTCTCTGTCCACTCCACTCTGATCTGTATTCTGATCCTTCTCTTACCAACTTCCTTACGCCCCCTATAACCTAATACTCTCTCTCATAACTTTCCCCCTGTGTAAACCCCTGCAAAACAGTGGCAGTGAAATGCCTTGCTTGAGACTATATGATTTAAAAAATAGATAGATAGATAGATAGATAGAGAGAGAGATAGATAGATAGATAGATAGATAGAGAGAGAGAGATAAATAGATAGAGATAGATAGATAGATAGATAGATAGATAGATAGATAGGTAGATAGAGATAGATAGATAGATAGATAGATAGATAGAGAGAGAGATAGATAGAGAGATAGAGAGATAGATAGATAGATAGATAGATAGATAGATAGATAGATAGAGATAGATAGATAGAGAGATAGATAGATATATATATAGAGAGAGAGATAGATAGATAGATAAAGATAGATAGATAGATAGATATAGATAGATAGATAGATAGATAGATAGATAGATAGATAGATAGATAGATAGATAGATAGATAGATAGATAGATAGATAGATAGCCCGACAGCTACAATCTCCAAGAATTTAAATGTAAAGTCAATACTTATCTCCTATCTCATTAACCTGCGTCCTCTCTCTCATGCTCCTTTCTCCGTCCACTCCACTCTCATCAGTATTCTCATCCTTCTCATACCCTCTTCCTGACACCCCCTATGACATGTCCCTCTTTCTCATAACTCCTCCTATGTAACCCTATGCAAAACAGTGGCAGTAAAGTGCATTGCTTGGGGCGACATGATCATATAAAAAAATTCTATACTATTAAAATGTGGATATAAAGTGGGTGATCAATTTTACATTACAATCAATATATAAACTGATCCCTCACTTTATGCCCACAGTCCTCCTTCTCTTAACCCTTTCCTAACAACCCCTATAACCTGTCCCTCTTTCTCATAACTTTCCTCCTATGTAACCCTATGCAAAACAGTGGCAGTAAAATGCTTTCCTGAGAGCGATATGACTATGAAAAAAGAAAGTCTCTCCAGAGACGACGGTCTTGTAATGGAGGAGAATCTACGACAAACAATAATCACACAAAACCAGAAAAATAATCATAAAATTTTTTTTATCCTATGGGATTCGACGTAGACATAAAAACTAACGTAAAATAGGAAGATTTCTTAGATGTCACTTTCTTTATCATGTGCCGTGTCCCTTCAGGTAATGATGGATTATGGATTTCCACTCCACACTGTCTCTTGTCGCTCTTAATATTGTTCCTCTTGGTATCTCTCTCAAACCCCAGTCTCCCATCCATCTGCTCAAGCCCATAAATCTAAAATATAAATAGAAAGAAACTACCATGGCCACAAAGTGAGGGATCAGTTTATAAATAAATTGTAATTATAAATTGATCCCTCACTTCATACCCACATTTTAATTTCTGATTTGTTTATCAAATTCTGCTCATGTATGAATCCACCTCTTCTCAATACTGATTAGCTAAGCAAGCATGTATTTTAGATTTATTTCTTCTTTTTCTTCATGTGCCGTGTCCCTTCAGGACGTAGGTGATCATGAACTTCCACTTGGCCCTGTCTCTTGTTGCTATTAATATTTTCCTCTTGGTATCTCCCCTAAACACCAATCTGCCATCCATTTGCTCAATCCCATAAATCTAAAATATAAATAGATAGAAACTAGCATGGTCAGAAAGTTAGGGATCAGTTCATATATTGATTATAATTATGAATTGATCCCCCACTTCGTATCGACATATTAATTTCTTATTTGTTTTATTTCTTCTTCATGTGCCGTGTCCCTTCAGGACGTAGGCAAATATGGACTTCCACTTAACTGTCTTTTGTCACTCTTAATATTTTTCCTCTTGTTATCTCCCCTAAACACCAGTCTACCATCCATTTGCTCAAACCCATAAATCTAAAATATAAATGGATAAAACTAGCATGGCCATAAAGAGAGGGGTCAGTTTATAAATTGATTATAATAGTAATTTGATCCCCCACCCCATACCCACAAATTAATTTCTTATTTGCTTATCAAATTCTGATTAGGAATGAATCCACCTCTTCTCAATACTGATTAGCTACGCAGTTAATTTTTTTAGATTTATTTCCTCTTCTTTTTTCTTCTTCTTCATGTGCCGTGTCCCTTCAGGACGTAGGTGATGTTGGTTTTCCAGGTAACTTTGTCCTTTGTTGCTCTTAATATTTTCCTCTTGGTATCTCCCATAAACCCCAGTCTGCTTTCCATTTACTCAATCCTATAAATCTAAAATATAGATAGAAACTAGCATGGCCAGAAAGTGAGGGATTACTTTATATATTGATTATAATAGTGAATTGATCCCCCACTTCGTATCCACATATTAATTTTTTATTTGTTTTATTTCCTCTTCATGTGCCGTGTCCCTTCAGGACGTAGGCGATCATGAACTTCTACTTGGCGCTGTCTCTTGTTGCTCTTAATATGTTCCTCTCGGTATTTCCCCTCAACCCCAGTCTGCTATTCATTTGCTCAATCCCATAAATCTAGAATATAAATGGATAGAAACTAACATGGCCAGAAAGTGAGGGATTAGTTTATATATTGGTCATAATGGTGAATGGATCCCCCACTTTGTATTCACATTTTAATTTCTTATTTGTTTATCAAATTCTCAATGAATCTACTTCTTCCCAAAACTGTTTAGCTACGCAGATATGTCTTTTAGATTTACTTCTTCTTTTTGTGCCGTGTCCCTTCAGGACGTAGGCGATCATGGACTTCCACTTGGCCCTGTTTCTTGTTGCTATTCATATTTTTCTTCTTGATATCTCTCCATCCATTTGCTAATCAAGTATGTCCGGTGCTGCTGCTGCTGCTGCTCCTCTCTCTCTCTCTCTCTCTCTCTCTCTCTCATTTTTTGTCCGTCCTGTGAATATTAGATTCTCCAGGTCTTCCTGTTATCATTTTATATATTTTTAATTTTACGCATGCGCGTTGTTTTTCATATTGTCGACTGTACAGTATAGTAGGGTCAGTTGGGTACCGTCTGCAAGAAAAAGAGCATTATGACGAAATTCAATACGCTAGAAATTTGGAACTAACTTGCTGTACTGCTTAACATTCAGTCTGAGGACACTGCAATGGATTCAGAAAGAGTTGCATGAGTCTAATGTTGATTACGAAGGTGTTTAGAGTGATAATTAGTGATGGCAAAGTTATGCCTCCATTCATCTCCTCACAGTACCTTAGACTCAATACTAAGGTCTACATCAAGTGACTTGAGAAGTTAGTGCTGTCCCTAGTGAAGTTGGTGGCTGTTAGAAGACCCTGCGTCTAGAAACAAGATTTGCTCAATTGCCACACAAGCAGATCCCTGCCATGGCTGTCAGACAAATTCTGCGACCCCATTATTATTTACGTCTGGCCACCTAACCTCCCATAACATCAAACATGAACTGAAGGCAAGAATTATGGTCGTGTTGCAAATCTTGAATCGGGCCGGAGTTGATAATGTCAGCAAATTCTTTTAGCAACTAACTACTCTCTCCCCAAAACCTATTTTTATAGGGGCCAACACCTAATTTGCATATTTCTAGAATCCTTTAGAATTCTCTACATTTTTCTGGAATGTTCTACAACGGGCACACGGGAGAGGAAGTACCGAGAGTCGGTAAAGGTGAATCGGGTAGATGTGCGAAGCACATACTTCCGCCCTCCCCTTTAAGGAGAGCTTCCTCCGAGTCCACAGACGAACTGCGCACTCGGCCTTCTCTCGAACCTTCGACCAATTCATTTCCAACTGGAGATCAGGACCGAAGAAGACGCCGAGAATCTTGATCGGCCCGTCCGTCCAGAGGAAAGGTCCGGGAAGAGAAACTACCTTCCACGCACCCAATCGCAAGCCAACAGACTTATCACGATTGATCTTGGCCCCTGTCACCGTCTCATAACATCAGATTTATTTGCTAACTTCGTCAATCTCGGCTTTGCACGATACAAAAACCGAAACGTCGTCAGCATAGGCGGAGTACCTGGCCGAGGTGGTAGCACCAGGTACGGAAATTCCTCGAAGGACCGGATTCGCCTTTAACTTGCGAAGGAAAGGCTCCAACGCAAGAACGTAGAGCAAAGGCGAAAGTGGACAACCTTGACGAATGAAGCGAGATAATGTGAAAGGCTTCGATCTTACCCCATTCACTTCCACCAGCGCACCGGGGGACTCATACAGCAGTCGAATCCAGGAGCGAAAGTACGGCCCGAAACCGGCGGCGGAAAGGACAAACTCCAAGAAGCAATGGTCAACCCTATCGAATGCCTTGGACTGATCTAAATTGATCAGCGCGGCTTCAGTGTCGGTTTTCTCGATGATCAGACGTACCAAATGAAGGTTGTCCTGAATAGTCCTGCCCTTCACAGCACAAGTCTGCTCGGGGCCAATCAGTCTAGGGAGGACAGCCTGCAAACGGCGGGCCAAGACCTTGGCAAAAATCTAAGTCAGTATTTAACATCGTTAAAGGCCGATAATTATCTATGCCACCCCCCACCGCCCTTGCTCTTCTACGTTCTATTCCTAGTTTCTCTATTTAACAAATACTTCATAAATTAAAACTTTTTTGTTATAAGAAGTAGGACTCAGTAGAATCCCTTACTATAACTTTTTAGACATTATTAATATTGTTTTTTTTTATATATAAATGCATCCTTGTAACAGTCGCATTCAACGAGGAGACGCTTCAGAAGAGTTATAGAAAATTTCAAAGTCGTCTAGAGGACGAGGTTGAAGCCAATGCCGATTTTATTGAATAAATTTACTCTTTTTTATTTTAAGATGTTTTTGTGTAATTTTGGTAATTAAAATGAGATGTCAGTGATATTTTCTTTTTTGCCTATGTGTTATGGAGTAGTTTTTGCACTGAAGGTTATAATCGTGCCCTGTCGGTTGCTAATCGACTTAACGCAACCAAAATGTTAGGAACTTGGTAATCTTTCACTGTAAGCTGACTCCTTAGTATTCGGCTAACTGCCAACTAATATCAACTACCTAGTAGTTCTGTGAACTCCAACAGAACTCTAAAGAACTCTCTAGAACTTCTAAGAACTTCCCAAGAATTTCATTATTTATTGTACGATGTGTACAAATGTGGCACAAGGCCGAAAACGGGGATGGGGAAGGCTGGTCTTCATCTGTCCTAATTTAACTTAGCTATTCACTTTCGTTGACCCTGACACACTTACAATAAACCTTTCACCATAATACCACATTTTTACTTACCATTCTTACCACGTCCACCATAATACCTCAGATTCTCTATGTAGTCCTACTTAACTCCCATATGTACAATTTTCAGTGGAGGGCATGGGTAGAAAATAACAATATTTAAAATTCCCCAATGATTTTATACAATGAAAATAAGATACGTACAAGAAAATAAATAAAAATGTATGAGTAATAAAAGCCCCCCCCCCCACTACTCTAATATTGAGGAATAGGTATGTTTCAACATAACACTAAATTAGCCGGCAATTTAACAATCGTACTTTGTATATACATACATCTTCCAGCCACCTTTATTTCAACGGGTGAATATACCAATCATATTCAGTCCAAGATTTAATTTGGTTTAATTTTCACAGACCATCAAAAAAAATTCCCATAAGGAAGTCCAAGTAATATAAAACAATCGAGATCTTTAGTTTGATTTTGTTAGGGGCATGAAAGTTATCGCCGCATATTTTTTTTTTTTTTTTTTTAATCATTTCACCCCGAGCAAGGCAGAAACGCCACTGATGTGCAGGGGGTTACATAAATGTAAAAAGATTAATTAGAAAAGAGTGAGGAGTACTAGCTAGTCAGAAAGGAACAATAGAAAGCTGAGAAAGCAGGTGCAATGACAGATACATAGGAGGAGAGAAAGGGAAGGTTATACAGGGGAGGGGAGAGAGCTAGAGGCCAGTGGTTAGTAGGTGAGTATTAACTTTGCTTTTAAGTTTCTGGAGGTCGTAGCCGTCAGGAAAGCAAGAATACGGGAGTGAGTTCCACAGGCGGGAAGTGCGAGAGAGGAAGCTGCAGGAGTAGAATTGTCGTCTGCGTTTGGCTAACCTGACTGTGAATGGGTGGGACCCAGTTGCCAGTCTGGTTGAACGGGTAAACACCTGTTGAGGAGGCATCAGTGACTTAAGCTCATCCGAGCAGAAGCCATGAAAGTATTTATAGAAGAGACAGAGGGAGGCCACATTTCGACGATGGGAAAGTGGCTGCAGACGAGTCGCCAGATCAGTACCTATCACATTACAGACTCTCCTTTGGAGCTTGTCAAGAACACTGAGGAGAACGGCAGGGGCACCTGAGTGCATGAACTCTTTTTTCCGTAACCTTTATGACCCTAACAAGATAGCAGTAAAGATCGTGATTCTGGGTCATATTTCTTCGATTTTTTTTTAATTTCTTGAACTGCCTAAGAAAATTAAACCAAATGAAACCCTGGTCGGAACAGATGGTTATATTTGCCTGCGAAAATAAATTAATAATCACTTTAGATGTGTTGAGTTTTCATATATATATATATATATATATATATATATATATATATACAAACAATGAATGTCTATTATTATGCTTAATCATGAGCCGTTCTAAACATCGTATTTTGGTTTTAATTTCAAGTGAAAATAAAAACAAACATTCTCCAGCATTTGGATATTTTTTTTTATTATGCTAGTTCTAAGCTTTCGGCTCACATGAGCCATCTTCAGAGAGGTTACAAGGACGTTAACATAAAATCATCCACCTTCAAAGACGATTATATCTTGTGTTGACATAAAACTTTGCTAAGCAACGATAACAGTCACCAAATAGCAAACGCAGTTCGTAAAATTGTAATGCAGTTCTATGACGTCACACCGCGTGAGCGCTCAAAATGTTAACAGAATCATATATTTAAATGCAATCGTTATCGTATATATATATATATATATATATATATATATATATATATATATATATATACCATATGTTTTCTTAATCTTGACTGATGATTGATATATATATATATATTTTTAACAGTATATATATATATATATATATATACTGTTAAATATAACAGACAATGAATGTCAATTATGTTCAATCACAAGCCGTTGTAAACATCGTATTTTGGCTTTAATTTCAGGTGAAAATAACATTTGGATATTTTTTATTAAGTTGGTTCACATGAGTCATCTTCAGAGAGGTTACAAGGACGTCAACATAAAGACATCTACCATCAAAGTCGTATGTACTATTAGACAGATTTTAGTCGATAACACAATAATACTCACACATACACACAGTAAAAATAACCTTCAGATATTGAAGGCTATCTACACTTAATAAAATTACATTTCAATCTGGTCACAACACATTACATTGCATTTAGACATCAGATTCTTTTGTTAAGATTTCGGTCTCTCACGCGGTGCAACGTCATAGAACCGCATTACAAATTTAATACCTGCGTCTGCTATTCGCTGACTGTTATCGTCGCATAGCAATGTTTTCTGTCAATACAAGATAATATCATCTTTGATGATAGATGTCTTCGTATTAACGTCCCTGTAACCTCTCTGAAGATGGCTCATATATGCCGAAAACTTAAAACCGGCATAATAAAAAAATATCCATACGTTGGACAATTTTTGTCTTTATTTTCACCGGAAATTAAAGCCAAAATACGATGTTTAGAATAGCATATGATTAAACATAATAGACATTCATTGTCTGTTATATTTAACCATACATGTTTAGAAAAGTATCTGCTGCCTCAATACACTATATATATATATGTATATATACATTGTAAATGTTCAGTATATAGACAAATACTTTATATATTCAGAGCGATATATATATATATATATATATATATATATATATATATATATATATATATATTATGATATGAAAATGGCCAAAAAATTGAAAGATTAAAAAAAATTGAAACATTTTAGATTCAAATACAAATAATTTCGGTTTGTAATATATCAGCGTATTTTCCTTACTGGAAATAGTAAATCTAATCATTTAGCTTTCAATTAAAACTAAGAAAAAAGTTTCAAGGAAACTATTTTATTTTTAAAAATTCAATTTTAAATTTTGATATCGAAAATGAGTTGAGATACCTATATAATATTTATATATATTTACACACATGTATTTTTTTTTTTTTTTTTTTTTAATCATCTCACCCCAAGCAAGGCATTCCACTGCCACTATTGCGCATGGGGCTACATAGGGGAAGGTAAAGAGAAGGAGTGGATAGACATAGGGAATGTCAGGAGAAAGGTAATAGATGAGTAAGGATAGCGAGGATGAGTGTCGGGCAGATGGGAAGAGTGTTTGATAGAATGGGAGCAGGTTAGTGTGTTAGGAGGTGTCTATTGACCTTACATTTAAACTCCTGAAGATTGTAGCCGTCGGGGAAGCAATCGTTTGGAAGAGAATTCCACAGTCGGGAAGTGCGAGGAAAGAAACTGTTGGAGTAGAAGTTACGGCTGCATTTTATCGATTTCACTGTAAAAGGGTGGGATCTAGTTGCTAATCTAGTATCTCGTGCAAATTCGTATTTAGGGGGCACCAGTGATCTAAGTTCATCGGAGCAGAAGCCGTGAAAGTATTTATAGAAGAGACACAGCGAAGCCACGTCTCGCCGGTGGGAGAGAGACTGCAGGCGGTCTGCCAAGTCGGTATCTATCACATTACAGACCCTCCTCTGAACCTTATCGAGAAGCCCGAGGAGAACAGCAGGGGCACCCGACCAGATATGGCAGCAGTATTCAATGCACGGGCGGATGGTAGATTTGTAAATGTGCAGGATAGATTTAGACGGAAAAAACTTCCGGGCCCTACACAGAGAACCGACTTTCATAGCAGCGGATTTAGCAATGGATTCGATATAGTCATTCCATTTGAGGTCCGCTGAAAGTGTGAGACCAAGGAGGCGTAGTGTTTTACTCTCTGGGAGGCAAGCCTGGTCCATGCTAATGGGAGGTAGGTGAGATTGTCGATGATGGTTAATTGACAGTAGCTTCGTTTTAGAAGCATTAAAATTTACTAGCCACTTCTTACCCCAGTCCAATATGGATTGGAGGTCTTTTTCAATCTCGGCTGCGAGTTTAGCTTTGACGCCTACACCAGATTTTTGTTGGAGGCGAGAGTAAACTGTGGTGTCATCGGCGTACAAACCTATTTGGGTTCTTATGGAATCAGGCAGATCATTAATATATATCAGGAAGAGTGTAGGACCTAAGATGGAGCCTTGGGGGACACCTGCGTTTGTATGGTAGTTCTGAGAGGCATGTCCGTTTAATACCACTTTCATTGTGCGGTTAGAGAGGAATGACTGGATTAGTTCAAACAAATGTCCAGTTATACCATAGCTCCGCAGTTTACATAGAAGGCCAGCATGCCAAACTCTGTCGAACGCCTTAGATATATCCAATGCAACGGTTCGAGCTTCGCCATTCCTGTCGAGTGCCTGGTATATGTACTCGGTGATGGTCGTTAGCATATCAGCAGTAGACCTGGTGAAGCGGAAACCATATTGCTTGTCCGAGAGGAGCCTGTGTGCTGTGAGATGCTGAACCACCTCGGCGTTGATAATGGCTTCGAACACTTTGCCAAAGATCGGAAGAAGGCTGATAGGGCGGTAATTTGCAGGGTCAGAGGGTTCTCCAGTGTTTTTAAATATAGGAACTATAGAGGAAGATTTCCAACAGGCAGGAAAGCAGGAAGCAGATAGGCAGAGGTTGTAGAGCTTAGAAAGGATAGAGGAGAGTTCAGGGGCACATTTCTTTAAGACTATGGTTGGGATTCCGTCACCACCGCTCGCTTTGTGAGGGTCAAGTTTTAAGATTATCTTAGAGACAAGCGAAGGTGTAATGTGGACATCATTCAGTTGTGCCTCGGTTCTAGGTGAGAAGTCGGGTGTAAAAACTCCAGACGAGTCCAGACTCGAATTGTTCGAGAATCTGCGGGCAAAACATTCAGCCTTATCTGCTGGGGAGGTGAGGACCTCAAATTTGTTGATTAGCGGGGGTATTGTGGACTTGCTCTTGTTAAGTACTCTTTTACAGAGTCGCCAGTAGTCTTTAGAGCCGAATTTAGAGCATGCTATGCGTTGCTTCATTCTGGCAGCAAACAACATCTTAGCTTCGTTAAGTACCCTTTTACACTTATTACGAGCTGAAGTGAAAAGGCGCCTGTTTTGTTCCGACGCATAGTTACGATAAAGTCGGAAGAAATGATTCCGGTGGGCAATGGCAGCCGAACAAGCGGGTGAGAACCATGGAGACGAATGAGATTTAAGCTGGAATTTCCTAGCAGGGATGAAGGCATCAATGCCAGCCTTAACCCAGGAGGAGACCTCGGATGCACATTCTTCGATGGGAAGACTAAAGACGTTGTTCCAAGGGATGTCACAGAGGAAGTCTCGGAACGAATCCCAGTCTGCTCTTTGATAGCAGTATGATATTCTACTTGTCTGTGTTTCATGGGTCGGGCGGGAGTGGAGTGAAATATTGACGGACACTACAGTGTGGTCAGAGTTTCCAAGTGGGCAGAGTTGTCTGGTAGTGCAAGAGTCTGGGATGGAAGTGAAGCAGAGGTCTAGAAGTGAGTTCCTTCCGTTAGGGTTGTCGGAGAAACGCGTGGGGAAGTCCACTACTTGCGTAAGGGATTGGGTGATTGAAAAGTTCATGGTGTGGACACCAGCAGGGTCAGTGACAGCGTTCTTCAGCCACTTGGTGTGGTGGGCGTTAAAGTCACCAAACACGAATACATGGGCAGAGGGATGGGTAGAAATGGCTTTGTCAATATTGTCAGAAATGATGTCAAGTAACGAACAATCAGGGGAGGAAGGAGAGCGGTACAGAAAGAAGAGATAGCTAATCGAGCTGAGAAGTGAGAGGCGGAAGC
>JBBBDQ010001017.1:262500-267500 GCA_037127315.1 Ascarosepion bandense | reverse complement strand
GGGTAAATTGATTTAAGCTTCCCTCTCATTCTTACGGACATTTTCGACTTTCATTCACATCTGAAGAAGCCGAAGGATGCAAACATTGATAGCGAAACGCATCGTTTATAAATTTTGTCAATTTGACTCATGACCTACACATGATCAAACATTGGCGTCTTGCTAGAACCTATTACAACTGAGTAGTGAGTTCGATCCTCACTGGGCACCCCATATTTTCGGCCTTGTGCCACATCTAAGCGGCGATTACAAAATCAACTATAAATGGAATAACGACATTTTTTTTATATTGAAAACAATTTTAGCGTAAAATACTTCATATTTTCAAAATCATATTAACAATATTTTCCATTTCATATTTTCTTTCTGGACATAAAGTGTTCAGAAATGTTCAAATATTCTAAATTTTTGAGCGCTTTCGGCTATTCCGTTCCTAATATATATATATAATTCATCTCGAACAAGCCAACAAAGTAGCTAAGACACAAATGGGTTACTTGGTGTAATAAGGGGTTATTTAGTGTGGGAGATTGTGAGTATATTATTATTCAATAACTGAACAGAAATTAAAAAGACAGGAGATAAAGACTGATGTATAAATATATATATATATACAGATTTTCAAAGCCAGACTACATAGCTAAGGATTTAACGCTTGAAAAGAATGAACAGAATTAGATAGATAGATAGATAGATATAGGGTGAATATATATATATATATGTATATATGTATGTATATATATATATAGAGAGAGAGAGATAATAGAGATAGATATGATATGAATAGAATATTAGGTGTGAAAAATTTATGTATATATGAATTTTTTTAGTCATATCATTTAAGTGAATTACACGTACACACACATGCAAACACATACGTACTGTCACACGAATATATATATAGAGAGAGAGAGAGTGAGAGATAAAGAAAGAGGAGAATATAATGTAATGTGTGATATATGTATGTATATTTGAACTAAGTGAGGTACACCCACAGCAACACCCGCACACAAGTATATATATATATAGAGAGAGAGATACTATATATATATATAGATAGATAGAAATAAACTCTCTCTCTCTCTCTCTCTAGATATATATATATATATATACTATGCTATACTATACTATACTATAGTATAGTCATCCGCAGACAGATCTGTTTCGGTGTATTACAGCTCATCAGTACTGATTAAGCTCCGGTCGCTTCCTAACCCAGGATTGAAACCCGCCCGAATTTACGTCAGTCGGCGATTCTACCCCTAGGCCACGAACGTCCAGTATGTATGTATGTATGTATGTATGTATGTATGTATGTATGTATGTATGTATGTATGTATGTATGTATGTATGTATGTATGTATGTATGTATGTATGTATGGACAGAAAGAAAGAAAGAACGGCTAAAATAGATAGAAAGAACGGCTAAGAAAAATAGATAGATAGATAGATAGATAGATAGATAGATAGATAGATAATTAACATAATGAGATAGATAGATAGATAGATAGATTGATAGATAGATAATGAACAGAATGAGATAGATAGATAGATAGATAGATAGATAATGAACAGAATGAGATAGATAGATAGATAGATAGATAGATAGATAGATAGATAGATAGATAATGTACAGAATGAGATAGATAGATAGATAGATAGATAGATAGATAGATAGATAGATAGATAGATAGATAATGAACAGAATGAGATAGATAGATAGATAGATAGATAGATAGATAGATAGATAGATAATGAACAGAATGAGATAGATAGAAAGATAGATAGATAGATAGATAGATAGATAGATAATGAACAGAAGATGAGATAGATAGATAGATAGATAGATAGATAGATAGATAATGAACAGAAGATGAGATAGATAGATAGATAGATAGATAGATAGATAGATAGATAATGTACAGAATGAGATAGATAGATAGATATATAGATAGATAGATAATGAACAGAAGATGAGATAGATAGATAGATAGATAGATAGATAGATAATGAACAGAATGAGATAGATAGATAGATAGATAGATAGATAGATAGATAGATAGATATGAACAGGCTGATAGATACATAGATAGATAGAAAGATAGATAGATAGATAGATAATGAACAGACTGAGATAGATAGATAGATAGATAGATAGATAATGAACAGAAGATGAGATAGATAGATAGATAGATAGATAGATAATGTACAGAATGAGATAGATAGATAGATATATAGATAGATAGATAATGAACAGAAGATGAGATAGATAGATAGATAGATAGATAGATAGATAGATAGATAGATAATAAGAACAGAAGATGAGATAGATAGATAGATAGATAGATAGATAGATAGATAATGAACAGAAGATGAGATAGATAGATAGATAGATAGATAGATAGATAATGTACAGAATGAGATAGATAGATAGATATATAGATAGATAGATAATGAACAGAAGATGAGATAGATAGATAGATAGATAGATAGATAGATAGATAGATAGATAATGAACAGAATGAGATAGATAGATAGATAGATAGATAGATAGATAGATAGATAGATAGTGAACAGGCTGATAGATACATAGATAGATAGAAAGATAGATAGATAGATAGATAATGAACAGACTGAGATAGATAGATAGATAGATAGATAGATAGATAGATATGAACAGGCTGATAGATACATAGATAGATAGAAAGATAGATAGATAGATAGATAATGAACAGACTGAGATAGATAGATAGATAGATAGATAGATAGATAGATAGATAGATAATGAACAGAATGAGATAGATAGATAGATAGATAGATAGATAGATATATAGATAGATAGATAGATAATGAACAGAAGATGAGATAGATAGATAGATAGATAATGAACAGAAGATGAGATAGATAGATCGATAGATAGATAGATAGATAGATAGATAGATAGATAGATAGATAGATAATAACAGAAGATGAGATAGATAGATAGATAGATAGATAGATAGATAGATAATGAACAGAAGATGAGATAGATAGATAGATAGATAGATAATGAACAGAAGATGAGATAGATAGATAGATAGATAGATAGATAGATAATGAACAGAAGATGAGATAGATAGATAGATAGATAGATAGATAGATAGATAGATAATAAGAACAGAATGAGATAGATAGATAGATAGATAGATAGATAGATAGATAGATAGATAGATAGATAAGAATTGAGGATGAGATAGATAGATAGATAGATAGATAGATAGATAGATAGATAGATAATGAACAGAAGATGAGATAGATAGATAGATAGATAGATAGATAGATAGATATGAATAGAATGAGATAGATAGAATAGATAGATAGATAGATAGATAGATAGATAGATAGATAATGAACTGAGGATGAGATAGATAGATAGATAGATAGATAGATAGATAGATAGATAGATAGATAGATAGATATGATAATGAACAGAAGATGAGATAGATAGATAGATAGATAGATAGATAGATAAGATAATGAACAGAATGAGATAGATAGATAGATAGATAGATAGATAGATAGATAATGAACATAATGAGACAGATAGATAGATAGATAGATAGATAGATAGATAGATAGATAGATAGATAGATAGAATAATGAGATAGATAGATAGATAGATAGATAGATAGATAGATAGATAGATAGATAGATAACGAACAGAATGAGATAGATAGAAGGATAGACAGACCGACAGATGCCATGTCTTTTTACTTCACACACCGAGGCAACCTTACAATCGCGCATTTTCTTGAATGCAACATGCGCGAATGCGAATAAATACCGCTTCGATTGAACACAACTCAACCGCGCACTGAAAAAACAAAAAACAAAAACAAAAAAACACTTTCTCTCTCTCTCTCCCTCCTCTCTCTCTCTATATATATTTCTTTCTTTCTCAAACACACACGTAAATACACCTTATCTCTCTCTTTCTCTCTCACATTCACACACACTCTTTCTCTCTTTCTTTCTCTCACTCACACGCAAATACACTTTATCTTTCTCTTTCTTTTTCTCTCTCTCTCACACACACACTCTCTCTCCCTCTCTCTTTCTTTCTTTCTTTCTTTCTTTCTTACACTCATACACAAATACACTTTATCTCTCTCTTTCTTTCTTTCTCTCTCTCTCTTTCTTTCTCTCTCACACACGCTCTCCCTCTCTCTCTCCCTCTCTCTTTCTTTCTCTCAAACACACGCTCTCACTCTCTCTCCTTCTCTCTTTCTTTCTCTCAAACACACGCTCTCAATCTCTCTCCCTCTCTCTTTCTTTCTTTCAAACACACGCTCACTCTCTCTCCCCTCTCTCTTTCTTTCTCTCTCGCACACGCTCTCGCTCTCTCTCCCACTCTCTTTCTTTCTCTCAAACACACACACTCTCTCTCACTCTCTCTTTCTCTCTCACACTCATAAACAAATACAATTTATCTCTCTTTTTATTTCTTTCTCTCTCTTTTTCTATCTCTCAAACACACACACACACGCGCGGGCGCGCATATACTTCCAACGCCATCTCCCGCCCCCATAACGTACAGGAGTCTCTACTTCAGCGCACCTTGCTTCTCTCAAAACGCACTCACTCTATTCACACGCCTTGCTTTGCTGAGTATGCACATACACACACACATATAGATAGGTGCACTCTACGCTTCTACCACCCCACCGTCCCTACCTCCTCGGCTGTTCGGCACAGTCAATTCACTAATAGTCATTGGAACAGCATTTTGTCTTGCTTTTCTCTCTCTCTCTCTCTCTCTCCCTCTCTCTCTCTCTCTCTGTCTCTCTTGATCTATCTTTATCTTTCTCTCCCTCTCTCTTTCTTCTTCTCTCTCTTTGTTTCAATCACTTTTCTGTCAGGATCCTCGCGAAGACGTTTTACCAAGAAGTGCGAGGGTGAGTACTTTACACATGAGCTTCCGTGCGCAAGAAAGTATTCTACACACACACGGATTTTACTTA
>JBBBDQ010001017.1:232500-257500 GCA_037127315.1 Ascarosepion bandense | reverse complement strand
ACAACCTCTATGGGTTATTTAATATCGAGATCGAAATATTTTGGTTAGTTGGTTGGTTAATTTTGTTTGGTGGCATAACAAACTCTATGGGTTATTTAATACCGAGATCGAAATATTTTGGTTAGTTGGTTGGTTAATTTTGTTTGGTGGCATAACAACCTCTATGGGTTATTTAATACCGAGATCGAAATATTCTGGTTAGTTGGTTGGTTAATTTTGTTTAGTGTTATAACAACCTCTATGGGTTATTTAATATCGAGATCTAAATATTTTGGTTAGTTGGTTGGTTAATTTTGTTTGGTGGCATAACAACCTCTATGGGTTATTTAATATCGAGATCTAAATATTTTGGTTAGTTGGTTGGTTAATTTTGTTTGGTGGCATAACAACCTCTATGGGTTATTTAATATCGAGATCTAAATATTTTGGTTAGTTGGTTGGTTAATTTTGTTTGGTGGCTTAACAACCTCTATGGGTTATTTAATACCGAGATCGAAATATTTTGGTTAGTTGGTTGGTTAATTTTGTTTGGTCGCATAACAACCTCTATGGGTTATTTAATACCGAGATCGAAATATTTTGGTTAGTTGGTTGGTTAATTTTGTTTGGTGGCATAACAACCTCTATGGGTTATTTAATACCGAGATCGAAATATTTTGATTAGTTGGTTGGTTAATTTTGTTTGGTGGCATAACAACCTGTCTGGGTTATTTAATATCGAGATCGAAATATTTTGGTTAGTTGGTTGGTTAATTTGTTTGGTGGCTTAACAACCTGTCTGTTTCTACACTTCCAAAATCTTTTTTTTGGGTGTGTATGTGTGTAATTTTTCTATTTGCCCATAGCTGAGACCTTAAAAGATGCTACGACCCTGTGTCAGTGTGGACCTTGGAGCAACAAGTATTACGGGGTGGTTTCACGTACCCGGAACCCTTAAATTTTCCGATCAGAAATATGTCGTATATAGTTGATCGTCTATGTTTCATTAAATTATATTTGATTTATTTGATTTCTATTTTTACAATAATAATTTTGTGATAATTTCAAGTTAACATCAAGATGATTATTAGTGAATTAGAACAGATTTTTTTTCAATCATTTCACCCCAAGTAATGCATTCCACTGCCACTATTGCGCAGGGGGATACACAGGGGAAAGTGATGAGAAAGAGTGGTTAGTTATAGGAAATGTCGGGAGGAGGATGATAGACGGATGAGGACACCGAGGATGGGGGTGGGGTAGCTGGGAAGAGAGTTTGAGAGAATGAATCGAGTTAGTGAGATAGATGTCTGTTGAACTTACATTTAAATTCCTGCAGATTGTAGCTATCGGGGAAGCAAGTACATGGAAGGGAATTCCACAGGCGGGAAGTGTGAGAAAAGATAGAGTAGATATTGCGGTTACATTTTATCGGTTTCACTGTAAAAGAGTGGGACCTAGTTGCTAATCTAGTAGCTCGTGCAAATTCATACCTAGCGGGCACCAGTGATCTAAGTTCATCGAAGCAGAAGCCGTGAAAATATTTACTGAAGAGGCACAGGGAAGCCGGTGAGAGAGTGACTGCAGCCGAGCAGCCAAGTCGGTATCGATCAAGTTACAGATTCTTCGTTGTATTTTGTCAAGAACCCCAAGGAGAATAGCAGGGGCACCTGACCAGATGTGGCAGCAGTAGATTATTACAAAAAATAATAGAGATGTGTGTATATTATGAAATTAAACATGCTTGAATGAAGACATGCTGCCTATATATATATATATATATATATTATTTTAAATCCAAAAGGATTAGCAAACAGGTCAATGTCAAAAACCCGATCTTATTAATATTAATTTTATTAATATTAAAATTGATCAGAGTGGTGGGTATTGTTTATAGCTTACTTCTCAGTTGACTTTCCCCTGCCCACTCCTTTTCCATTTCTTTCCTTTCCGTTCCCCTACCACTTTTGACACGGTCAAATTTTAACTTTTGACCTCTTGACTCTTGCAGATGAGGTGTAAAGTCTTCTAATGTCAAGTCAGTGATCTTCTTACATTCAAAAAATTGTTAATCCCACCCCATTTTAACTTTCTGTGTGTGGATAAGTTTTGGGGCTTTTTCCGGTATAGAAATCCTGTAACACATTTGAATTAATAAAGGTTTTGTTTTCCACCGTTCCTGATGAAGCGAGAATTTCCTCGCTGAAATAGCCATTCAACGGAAGTAAGTCTTGAAATTTTTGTTATATATATATATATATATGTATATATATATATATATATATATATATATATATATATATATCTCATCCTACGCCTAAAGCCAATCTCGGAGTTTCATGCACTACACAATGATCAGGTGCATGTTATATTGCGCGCTGTACTATTAACACCTGATAAATATATATATATGGGTGTGTACCTACGTGTATGCACATATGTATACTTATTTATCCATGCATGTATATATATATATATATATATATAGTCAAGCTCATAAAGAGAGAGTTAATAGCGAGTTATCGTCGGCTCAGTTAATTCTCTTCACTGCCAGTTGTTAAACTTTACTACCAGTTATGGAAGCCGCTGTCGCGTGTTTGCTCTTTAACAGTGACTTATTATTTTGCCTGTTGCAATAAATATGTCGTCGGTTAGTGAAGAATATATATATATCCAGAAAAAGATAGCGCAAGGTTTTACGATTTTGAGTTCCCTCCCATTTGCTTTTTTATAAAAAGTGCTCAATACAATAAATATTGTAGAGCATAATATAATCATATTATTATGAATTAAAAATACATTGCGACACGGAAATTTCTATATTTCGAAATTTCTATCCCGTCATCAGGCAATGTTAGATGTTAGTTGTGAATGTAAAGCATTTTCACAATTCAACATCTAATATTCAATTCATAATTACATATATATATATATATATATATATATATATAGATAGATAGATAGATAGATAGATAGATAGATAGATAAAGTGAGATGTATAAATTTCCTCCAATGTTACTCAAAAAATGACACTTATTTCTCACTTCTTTAAATGATATATTTACCAAAATTACAGAAAAATATCTTGAAATAATAAAGAGTGAATTTTATTCAATAAAATTGCCATTGGCATTAACAGCGGTTTTTAGACGACTTCGGAATTTCCTGCAAATCTTCCGGACGGTCTCCTTGTTTAAGTTAATAAATGCTGCCATACTTTCAATTTATATTTGGTCTTACAAGGAGTTTTTTTTTTTTGTGGGGGTGTCTCGTTCAGCTGTGCCCGACACACAATAACCAAGAGGGTTGCATTATGAACAGTTAGCTGGCTAGATATAAAGAGTGATGTGGTCGCAGAAATTGCCATGATTGGGTTCACCTTTTTGTGTGGCATGGTACAGTGTCCGGTTGCCAGATAGAGGGTCTTCTAACAGCAATCCTATTCACCCAGGGCCGCAATTCCTCGTCAAAGCACTTGGTTTGGCCTGAGTCTCCGTCGGAAAATGTATGAAAGCATAACATTAGTATCACCAGTAATCACTCCAAACACCTTCATAATCACCATTAAACTCATCTAACTCTTTCCGAATCCTCTGTACTGTCTGCAGATTAACACTCAATCACTCGGAAATATTCATATTGGAGCTACCGGTGGAGCTACCGGTGTGAATGCCAAGCAGTACAGCAAGCCGTTTCCAAATTTCTGTCGAAATTAATTGCGTCATAGGGCTCTTTTTTCTGACAAACGGTGTCCAACTGACCCTACTATATTGTACAGTCGACAAAATCAAAATCAAAATAAACAACGCACCTGTTCGAAATTTTAAAAAAAGCGTAAAATGACGTAAATAATTTATAAGGGTATCTCCCTCACTTTTTTCTGTCTCTGTCTCTGTCTCCCTCTCTCCCTCTCTATCTCTCTCTCTCTCTCTCTCTCTCTTTCTTATATATATACATATATATATATATATATATATATATATATATATATATATGAAATGATCTGTTTGAGCATTATTTTTTATCGATATTCGTATCTAACTAGATATTCTGTTTATATTATTATATATCAATTTCTACGTAATAGTAAAGATTGGAAAAGAGAAAGCCGGAAACCACATCCTAAACAGGGAACAAGAGATGAACCTCTTCACCTGTTCAATAGACGTGGGTGGAGTATCAACCGGGCGATAGATAGATCTATCTACTGCAATTGAAAAAAAAAAAAAGTGAGAAGATTAGAAAAAAGAAAGCCGGAAACCACATCCTAAACAGGGAACAAGGGATGAGCCTCTTCACCTGTTCAATAGACGTGGGTGGAGTGTGAACCGGGCGATAGATAGATCTATTTACTCCAATATCTACTTAAACAAGAGTATCGATCAAAATAATGTTCAAACAAATCATTTCTAATTGTCGGTTGTTTATAACCAGTTTCGTAAATTGTTGTTTATATATATATATATATATATATATATATATATATATATATCCAAAAGCCTTATATTTCACTAAAACAAATATTTTTATCCACTACCAATTTCACGACAGAGTGTCAAAAATATTTCTTACCACTTGGCCGGTTCTGCTGTCTCTGACTCCTCTCTCTTCTTAGCCTTCCTTCTCTCACTCCACACCCCCTGTGCATTTTCTTACTTTTTCCTCTTTCTTAAATCCAAACGCAGGGTCATCAAAGATTTTATATGACTATATTTTACTTTTAAACCTGGCGCCTTTCTTAGACCATTCATCATATTTTTTAGTTCTCTCTTTCTCTCCCGTTTTTCTCTTTTTGATATTTATTTCCTCAATATCAATGTTACAATCTCCCATTCCCATTTTTCCTACCCACTTTACCTCGCACATAAAAAATTATCAATATAAGGAAGCGAATCTTCCATCTCCCTTAAAAACCTGATGAGACATTGTCCCTTCAATGTCGAAACAAAATGTACACTTTGTAGCAGATAGTAATTTGAACATATTTTAAATTATAATATATATATATATATATATATATATATGTGTGTGTGTGTGTGTGAGTTTGCATCCTGGGTTTCACGCTTTTGCGATCATCAGACAAACGATCGCAAAAGCGTGAAAGCCAGGGTTACAAACTCACACCTATCTATATGAATATGTTTGCTCTATCACTGATATTGAGCACTTTTAAATAACTACCACGCATATATAATACGTAAACAATATAATATATATAACAAATTGCATATTTATATATATATATATATTGATATTTATAATTATATACATACACTTTTCACACACACACACACACACACACACACACACACACACACACACACACATATATATATATATATATAAAACTTTAATCCAAAAGGAAAAGCAGAATGGTAAATACCAAAGATCAGATTTTATTTTATTCTACATTTTATATATATATATATATATAATAATATATATATATATATATATATATATATATATATATATATATATATTGTAACTAAGTTGTTGAACTCGTAGGTTTATTAAGCTTTTGTTCATGCATTTACTTTTATAAAGAGTGCTCGATACAAATGTCGAGCGTTATACTGGTTTTTCTAAAAATTCATCTGAGGAAGAAGCCAAAAACATAATGGTCTGGCTTCGAAACATGAAAAATTTTTGTGTAGTGATATTGTAACAACCATTACAGTATATATATATATATATATATATATATATATATATATATATATATATGTATAATTTATACATATATAAATATATGTAATATATATGACTATATATATTAAATATATATATATAATATATAATAATATGGCAGACCTGAAGCAGACTACCACCACGTTTAATTTCGTTGTTTTTCATTTCTTTTTTTATTTATTTATTTATTTATTTATTTTAAGCGCAGTCCTATTGATTACCCACTTAGCTTTACGATTGACAAAAAAAAATTTGAAAAATTTAAATATTTAAACATTTTCTGGGTTGGGGACCTGTTTCTCATAGTAAATCGAGCGTCCATTTTGAAACCAGTGGCCGGTACGACATTACCGCCACCTGTAAATGTGTTCATTATCAAATATCTGGGACTTATTTTCAGTGCAATATTATCTTTTACACCTTGAACTTTACGAATGACAAAATAAATTTGCAAAAATTTCAATATTGAAACAATTTTAGGCGGGAGACCAGTTTCTCATACAATCTTATAGTGGGTTGAAAATGGAGAATCGATTTACTTTAACGTTGTAAGAGAAACTGACCCCCCGTCACAAATTTGTTTAAATATTGTAAATTTTCATTTTTTTTTTTTTTTTTTTGATAATCGGAAAGTTTAAGTAAACAATACATAGGACTGCGCTGAAAAACAACGAAATTAAACGTGCTGGCAGTTTGCTTCAGGTCCTCCAATAATATATATATATAACTTACAATTGAGCTGGTTAGATTTAACCTTAAGTTATTAACAGTTTCTTTACTTGCAATTCTCTTTTATGAAACCCCTTTCCGGCTCTATGCTTTCCATCCAAGGTTAATCTACAGATATATAAATGCCGTGTCAATCGCTATCCAACATTGTGTGATGCATGGGCGTTGTATTGAGTGAACTATCAGTAAGTAAAAAAAAAAAATGGAAAACAAATTCTCATCGACTTGAGAAAATTCTTGAAGGCCTTGGCAATGTAACCGGATGTTCTACTATAAAAACGTGGGAATTTAACTATTCTTTTTTGCTTCCATCTGTACAACAGGATTTTTTTTTCTTCACTTTATTTATATTCGAACTAATAATCCCGTCTTTGTTGTTATTATCGTAAGGTCTCGGTCATTGTGATCTCCGACCTTCTTCAGGTGTCTACCGATCAGAGGATTACAGAACTTAAGCCAGTTACTTAATAGACATGAACAAAAGGACGGGAACAATCTATTTGACTCAAAGCAGGTTAAATCAATAATTCAGTTCGAAATTCACGGAACGTCAGCCGAATCGATGATCACTTGATGAAGGCCGAAGAACACACCATCCCAAACGTTCTGGGTGAAAATAAGAGATTTAGTCTTTATATAATAGATTTCTGTATGTTTTGTTAACTTGTCATATGGTAATTTTCTAAGCGTAACTTAGATGTGGCACAAGGCCGAAAGTAACGAGTACCCAGTAAAGATCGAACTCACTTTTAAGTCAAATTGATCAAGCGAGACATTTCTGCTAAGCATTAAGCCACGTCAAAGAACCCTGATGATTTTCGAATCCTAATTTAGACTTGAATATGCGTTGTGGTGCAGTAGATATTGGCTCTGAACGACAAATCGGTGAGCCGAGTTCGAATACTAGTTGAATTCGCTGCATTCACTTACGCGCAAATACCCTTGGGAAAGGTATTAATCCGTCTCTTCCCTCTAGTTATGGGTTAAATAAGAGTACAGATTAGGTTCTATAGCATTGGTCGGCAACCAGTCTACCGCAGAAAGCAATGGCAACCTACTGCGGGATAATGCTCTGCCCAGTCATTCATGTCACTTTCGAGACATGTTCGCCCAAAGTGTGTATCACGTATGGCACTTAACTGACTGACTGAATATAATAATTAGAAAACATAAGTAAAGCTTCTACTGGGCAAAAAGTGGGGGATCATTTTCCTATTCCTATTAAATAATAAACTGACCCCGACTTATTACGACTTATTAACACAATCCGTATCTTCTCCCTTCAGCTGTAGTTTAAAGAGCAGGATAGAAAATCTTCTGCTCAGTCAGTCATGTCTCTTTCGTGACATGATCGTCCAAAGCATGTATCACGTCTGGCACTTAACTGATTAAATTTAGACATAGCACAAGAATGTGCGTTGTGGTCCAATGGATATTAGCTCGGAACGAGAAATCGAGGAGCCGAGTTCGAATTCCAGCTGAATTCATTGCCTTCACTTACGCACAAATACCCTTGGTAAAGGTATTAATCCGTCTATTCCTTCCAGTTATGGGTTAAATAACAGGACAGATTGGGTTCTATAGCGCTTGGTCGGCAACCAGTCTACCGCAGAAAGCAATGGCAACCTACTGCGGGATAATCTTCTGCCCAGTCAGTCATGTCTCTTTCGAGACATGATCGCCCAAGCGTGTATCACGTATGGCACTTAACTGACTGACTGAATATAATAGTTGGAATAATGATTAAGGCTTATATTGGTCATAAAGTGGGGGGGGGGTCAGTTTATTACTTCATAACAATAGGAAACCGATCCCCCACTAATTACTACATAATAATATAATAGATTTCTTTTCACTTTACCTATGAGTCAAATAACAGGACAGATTGGGTTCTATAGCCTTGGTCGGCAACCAGTCTACCGCAGAAAGCAATGGCAACCTACTGCGGGATAATCTTCTGCCCAGTCAGTCATGTCTCTTTCGAGACATGATCACCCAAGCGTGTATCACTGACTGACTGACAAGGACGAAAATTAAATTGATATCAAAGTGTTGGTTCATGAATACAGAAATTGTGAGTTCGATCCTTGGTTCTGGCAGTGAGTATTTGGATTCGGTGGAAAACAGGGTGAACAATAACAGAACGGTGCAAAACTGAGAACAAGGGAATATAAATCTAGATATGGACAACAGATATATATATATATCCCCATCGATTCAATAAATGGTTTTGTTTGAAATATCCCGGAGATTACCCGAGCGTTGACTTTATTTAATTTCAGACAAATGTCCTCATCTTTGTTGTTATTATTGTTGTGTTTTCTACCCCTCTTCATGAGACTGTTCATAACCTTCAAGGATTTTATTATGAAACCCTGTTTCTTTGTCTATCTATTTTGTTCTTTGCAGTAGAGGTTGTTATATAACCTTGTTCTCTGCAAACAACAATCTTCTGTCCGACAAACGATGAAAAATTACGCGTATATATAAAAATATATACTGATATTTTTATTCTTCATCAGTGTCGGTTCTGTAGAGGAGGATGTAGCTAGAGAGAATCACGCACATACGAGGAAGTTGTTGGGAGTCTTAAACTCAGCGTTCTCTCTGCGTTCTCTAGATGTTCTAATTTCACTCTGAATAATCCGAACTTATATAACCTCAAATTTCCATGCATTTTTTGCCTTCTCGGGTTTTCGATTAATTGTGTCATCTATGGCCAGACATATCTATTAATCATGTTCGCTGACTGCCTCACACTTTTATCGGTCACTGCTTGTGTTTTCTGCCTTTGATGTCGATAATATTTCTGTCGGGTCACAGAAATATATTACAGGGATCAGTTATTATTCGTTTCGTAGATTAGAGATTTGCCTTCATAAATTTCATGAAGAAATAATTGTGATTTTGTATTTATTTCTAAGATGAGTAATTTTCAATCATACTGGAATTATTTCGAACTTTTGTTCTCATCTTGGTTGATATAGGTGTTTCGAACTTTTGTTCTCATCTTGGTTGATATAGGTGTTTCGAACTTTTGTTCTCATCTTGGTTGATATAGGTGTTTCGAACTTTTGTTCTCATCTTGGTTGATATAGGTGTTTCGAACTTTTGTTCTCATCTTGGTTGATATAGGTGTTTCGAACTTTTGTTCTCAATCTTTTGGTTGATTGGTGCTGAACTTTTGTTCTCATCTTGGTTGATATAGGTGTTTCGAACTTTTGTTCTCATCTTGGTTGATATAGGTGTTAGAATAGACATAAGATTTCGACAAAGTACCCTCTGGCCATCATCAGGTGTCCATAGATTGGCTGATGTGGAATATTTCGCTGATTATTGCGAAATATCCTTTTAAATCAATTATTGTTCTTTCTTTGGATATAGTAGTTGATTATAGATGTGTTAGTATCGTTAAGTGGTCATGTGTTCCAACATGAAAGAACAGAAGTAACAAGAAAGATTGGGACAACAGTCTAAATGCAAATAATGATTGAATTAGAGATCTATGTTTATTGATTTGTAATGAATATAGGAATCTGGACGTCCGCTGTCTCCCAAAAACACATGCACTTACACACATCGGTGCGAATGCATGCAAACACAAATATATAAGATAAAATGTTCAAATGATATATATCAATTGGAGTAGATAGATCTATCTATCGCCCGGTTCACACTCCACCCACGTCTATTGAACAGGTTAAGAGGCTCATCCCTTCTTCCCTGTTTCGGATGTGGTTTCCGGCTTTCTCTTTTCCAATCTTCTCACTTTGTTTTTTTTTTTTCAATTGGAGTAAATAGATCTATCTATCAGCCGGTTCACACTCCACCCACGTCTATTGAACAGGTTAATAGACTCATCCCTTGTTCCCTGTTTAGGATGTGGTTTCCGGCTTTCTCTTTTCCAATCTTGTCACTATTACGTAGCCCTCTGCACATCAGTGGCGTTACCGCTTGCTCGGGGTGATACGAGTAAAAAAATATATATATCATTTGAACATTTTATCTTTTATATATATATTATCTTATATATAACAATATATATATATATATATATATATATATATATATATATCTTATTTATATATAACAATTATATATATATTATCTTATATATAACAATTATTATATATATATATAATTCCAGGTGAAGAGGACTCAAGGTTTTACTATTTTGAATGCCCCGGCATTCATTTTATTGTGAACTCTGCTCAATATAATAAATATTATAGAGCTTAATATAATTATATAGTTAAGAATTAATTGCACATTGCGACACGGAAATTTTTATGTTTCGAGATAGATTCTCTTCATCAGGCAATGTTTGATGTTGGTTCTACAGATGATTTACCTTTAAATAAAAAAAACCGTCGGTTTGTTGTGTATGTATGTGAGAAGACATAAAATTTACCTGTGGGTTTCTTTTAACTAATCAGTGCGAACATTCATTTTGGAATTTGCTCCTAAAGAATACATACTAACTTTTTCTTTTTTTCCCTCCTTTTTCCCTTCCCTTATCTTACTTTTCTCTTTTTTCTTTTCTCTTCTTAATGGTCATGATGTCAACCTGCTTTTAATTTAGTCTTAGTATTTCTCACTTTTTCTCTTTGATATTTTCTCGCTTATTTTTATTGTCTTTGATGTGATGTACCCATTTAGTACCAAGGCTGTCCTTTTCACTTTCTTATCATTTTTGATTTCCTAGTTGTAATTTTCTCGAAATCTTTGATTTATAAGTACGTTTTTTGTTCTTTCGTTTTTCTGATTTACTTCCTGCTATACTTATACCAACTTTTTAACCCTCTAGGACCATTCGTATCATATTTGATACAGTATTTCCCTATAAGGAAACATTTGGTATTTCCCTATAAGGAAACATTTGGTATTCATTGACTGAGCAGTCAGTACTGCTTTCATTTGAAATTTATAAAATATTTCTCTTAAAAATTTTTTCAGGAAAATATTTCTTTCAAGGCTTGTTTTCATACTGTATCAAATATGATACGAATGGCCCTCGAGGGTTAATATCTATTTATTTCTTGTAAAGCTTCTTTTTTATAAAAAAGAAAATATTTTATATAAATAATTTTAATTGCGTTTAATCTAACATGTTTCACTTTAAACAAGCTTCTTAAAATGCAAGAGACAGTATGTTTATTGCGGTATAGTTTCATTAGACAGATACGTTTCACGTGTGATAAAGCAATGGGTGAATATTAAATGTAGAAGAAAAAAACTTGTGTCAGTTTAATTGTGTTTTTATTAACGTTTTTTACGCGCTGACACACATACTGAAACAGTTTTTTTCTACATTTAATGTTCATCCATTGTTTTTCACATGTGACACGTATCTGACAAATGAAACTATCACCTTAATAAACATACTGTCTGTTAGATTTTTTAAATCATTCGTCTTTAATACATCACTGAAGAAGCTTGTTAAAAGTGAAACTTTAGATGTTTATTATAGCGAAAGTAATGTGTTAAGCGCTTACAAATCATAGACGAAACTAAGTAGTTCTTTTCTCTTTAGTAGTTCTCTTATTTCATATTCTTTAACACTCGGTAATCCCTTGTGTCTTAATGACTTTATTGCCTTCCTTGGAGTGAAATGATTAAAAAACTGAGGCAACAGTCTCCAATTTATACATGCTTCATTAAAGAAGACGAACAAGGTTCTGACTTAGATTCCGCTTATAATTTAACTAGCATTGTAGCCCGGCGTTGTTCGGGTGTAATGAAAGCTTTAAAACTAATCCATGGTCCTGGAGCTCAGACTCAGCCTAAAGAATATTTGTGTGAAGTTTGGTGAGAATTGGATAAAAATTGTGGAATTTGTATATAGGACATACAGACAGATAAACAGACACACACACAAACATCTTGCCTTATATATATATATATATTATCGATTTTCTGCACTATTGTAAGAACTGCAAACTTGAAACTTCTGAATATCGTTTCTTATGTCTTTGTCTATGAGTGTATCGAATTTGATTAAAATCGGACCACTTCTTCTATAACCCAATTTTTTCGAATATCGAATATTGAAATTTCGAATTTCAATATTTACCTTGACACAAAACCTAGCTAAGAACACACGCAAACGCTTATAGTACAACTGTGTAAATTTTCAAGAAAATCGGTTCAGCCGTTTCGGAGTCTATAGGTAACGGACACACATACACACACGGACACACACATACACACACAGACAAATTCCATTTATAAATAAGTTTAGATTAGATGTACTTTCCTTTGTTACATAAAGTGTATAAAATCTGTCCAACAGTTCTATATAACTGAGCGTCTCTGGCTGTTTTATTAACCATTATATAGGAAATTTTTACTGAATACGTATATATATATATATTGAAAGAAGAAATCATGTGTTCCCCAAAAATATTACTTTGTTTTCAAAATGAAAAGTTGTTCTCTATTCTGATCAGTTAAATTTAACAAACACATAAATTGTTCTGTCTTCCCGCATCCATAAATAACAAACGTATTATTTCTTATATTGAAAATCATTTTCACAACGATGAGCTAACATTGCCTGATGATGAGGTAAAATATCGAAACGTAGATATTTCCTTGTGGCAATGAAACTATATTAATTTTAAATAAAAAAAACAAATTTATAATATATATAATATTAACTATAGTAATAACAATACCAATAGTAACAGAACTCTGCCGAAACTAGTATTAATTAAGCTATAATTTAAATCATCTTGTACAACCCACCGAGAACGAACTTAGAGGGAAAAGAAGGAGAAGCAAAAAAAGAAACAAATGAAATACATGGACAAAAAGTCAAGCACTCGTAAGAAAGAAAAAAAAAAACCCAAGACGAAAACCCTAACACCAAAGCGCTCAATACGAAGGTAGAGCAAACAAGTATGTATATATATATAGAGAGAGCAAACAAATGTATATATATATATATATATATATATATATATATATATAGAGAGAGAGAGAGAGAGAGAGAGAGAGCAAATTTCGTATTGAGCACTAAAGCGCTAAATACGAAAGTAGAGCAAACAAATATATATATACATATAGAGAGCAAACAAATGTATATATATATATATATATATATATGTGTGTGTGTGTGTGTGTATGTATGTATGTATGTATGTATATATCAGCATACAGTGTGTGTATGGAAGAATCCAAAGGAGTATCCTGTACATACAATGGTAGGATAACTCCCTAAGAGAGCTGTACGTCTAACTCTAAGATAACTCTTTAAGAGAGCTTTAGGTCTTTGTGAATCTCATTCGTGTAAAATCCTTTGTTAAATATAGACGGAAGCTGACGATGGTTCGCCGGAAATAGGCCCACACTTCCGATTCACCATGAAAAAACGTGTTTGTCTTAATTTTTCTTTTATATATATATATATATATTCTTGTCAAAACTCATTGAAACAACTGCTTTAGTTTCCTTTCATTTACCATACGGTCAGTTTTAGACCCAATGAAGTGATAGGGTGTAATCAATTTCTATTTTTGCCTCAGATTTAGTCATTTGCAGTGGTGTGCAGTAATATGAATCTATTTTGAGTGTGTATGATGACATTTTTGGGTCCTTGAAAAATATTGTGTCATCTGTAATTACATCCGATTTTTATCACGCCCAGACACTATTGTCTCCAAACTGTCGATTTGTTGACCTACGGCCGTTGTCTGCGATCGTCGTTACTCCAAGAAAGCGTATGAAAATTGCAACGCTGCACAACGCAGTTGCAAACCTTCCAGAGAGGCCGCGGATATTGTTGGTGTCAGCCTCTCAACTGTCAGTTGTGTAATCAAGGCGAAGAAACAAACAAAGTCGTAAGTAAGACACGATTTGAAGTGGTAAATAACGATAAAACAGTATAACGTTCTTTTTGTTTAAAATTATATATAAATCTATAGTTATTTGTCTATACTTGTGAGATGTGTTAGTATTTACATTACATTGTTTGGACTGTTATCCTCATCTTTATTGCCGTGCTTACGACGTTAAACGCTCCCGTCTTCTTCAGGTGCTATGCATTTTGAACCCGAGCTTTTTAATTCGATCACTGGCGTAGATTGTTCTCATTCCATGTGCGATGCTACTTCCGGATGGCACATAAAAGAAGTAGAAATTAATAAACCAGTAATATAACTGATTGATAGATTTTTTACGGGTTATCAACCATTTGCTGGTTATTTAAAGCCGGAAAGTATTTAGTGTTGGATGTTAAGATTTCTTGGGGGAGATAATAATGGGTGAGGGACACATGTTTTGGTGGAGAAGTGGAGGTTAGTTTTATTTTGCTTTAGGCAATTTTGTGTATGAATGAATATAAAGAACACGATCGAATTTGAAAGCCAGCGCCCTGATTAACTATTCCAAGCCATTAACGAGTACACCACCTGCATATCCAAGTTTCATCACCTGGTATTCCCATGCGGTCATCAATCCAGGGACTTATGAGGTGCGACATCTAGTTACTGACCAGGTTCGTAATTGCTTCGGTGATCGTATGAGAACCGGCGTTTCAACGTGATGTGTCCTTAATCCGATCATGCCATATATACATCTAAGCTTACAGAACCTGATATTCCCAGGGAGTCACTCATCTAGGTACTGACCAGGTTCACGGTTGCTTAACTTCATTGATCGTACAGGAACCAATGTTTCTTGTGATACGGCCGCATGTCAACAATATAAAGAATGGTGTATCGAATATCTATAATATTTAAAAGGCAATCTGTGGGTCTGTGTGTGACTGTTCCCTATGCACGCCTACATTTTTTAAGCTACGCCATTCAAACATTCTAGGGACATATATCTACAGGGAAGCCAGGTCGACACATACATTTTGAGTTGGAGTTCAGCAATTTTTCCTTTCGCACTTTTTGGCCAATAGAGCCGATTGTTTACATTTGCTCCGTAAAACATCTAAGATCTAAGATTGTTGCTAAATTACGTCACAGAAATCAAATCACACGTGTCAAACGCGACTAAAATATTTTTTTATTAAAAAACAAGAAAAAAAACAAAAATGAGCCTTTGTATTTAATTTTTATTCCGACGTTTTACAAATTCATTTGGTCAACAAAATGTGAATATTTTTCCCTGTAATTTTGAAACAAAAGAAATATTTTAAAGAAAAAGTGTTTTTTTAAACAAAAACAAAATATGTAAACAAAAAGTGCCAATGGTTATTTTAGTTATTTAAGTCTTTTTTTTTCATACTTCAGAAAAAAAAAAATAAAGCTTTTTTTCGCAAAATATTTTATGCAGGAAATCAACTGTCTGTAATTCGTGTGGCATTAATGTAACTTTTTCTCTAATGATTTCCATCTACTCCTCTTGTTGGCATCTTCTCCTACTACTAAAATGTTCTGCGTTACACGGGCAATGCGGGCTATGACGCTAGTTAAGTTATAAAATACAAATTCAGAGTTTCATATATTTCTTTTTAAGTTTCTATGAATTCTTCGTGCTTACTTTATCTTTTTTTCAAATTGATGCGTTAAACTGATTTAAAAACATTAAAAAAAGTTATTTAATATTTTTTGATCCCGTTATATTTTATCTGCAGACAATCTTGGAAAGAAAAATAAAATTCACCGTCAAAACTTGAAGTATTCATCTTTTGATCCAAAACTCTAGTAATGAAAAATAAATTTTAAAAAATGTTTCCAAGATTAAGAAAAAAATAACATTCGGATTTTTTTCACATTCATCAAAAAATATATATTACATTATATTATATAGATATATATTTACACGCACATGCACACACACACACACATATATATAAGTCAGGTTGGTTGATTTGATTTTAGGACGTATCCATTGTTGCTTATTTAATTGAAAATATTTTTTAGGACGGTGAGGATGAAACTAATCGGTAGTAATGGTCACATAAGCAAGTCTCGTTGGTCATCTATCTATCTATATATATATATAGAGAGAGAGAATTTCATTCTCTTTTCATATCTATCTATCTATTTATCGTATTATCTCGGCCTCTGTTCATATCTAAGTATATATTTACCTATCATTCATTCTCTGATCATATCTATCTAACTAGTTTATTCACTCTTCATATCAATCTATCTCTCTCTCTCTATATATATATATATATATATAAGTTATCCACATACAAGTCCGTTTCGCTGTATCACAGCTCATCAGTGCGGCTAGACATATCCAATAGGTTCTAGCCGGGATCGAAACTCGACCGATTTGGTGTCAGTCGGAGTCCCTAAGCCATCGGCGCATGGCATCGGAGAAGGGAAATTTTAACGTCTTGTATATAAGCAGTGTATACAGACGCCAGTCACCGAGATAACTCAATTCATTTCTGAAGAGTCACGCATTATAGCCGAAGTGGAAACTGTTTTTGAAATTTTCTTACATGCAAGTTTCATTAAAAATGACGGTCAAGATCAATATTTGTATTTATGCAATTTTTCTTGTGATCTTTTTCAAACGCAAATTCTACTTCACCAGCTTCTTTTCTCGCACTTCCCGCCTGTAGAATTCCCTCCCGTTTTCTTTCTAACACGAGATCTACGATCTCCAGAATTGAAATGTAAAGTCAGTTGTCATCTCCTATCTCACTAACTTGCATCCTCTTTCTCATGCGCCTTTCTCCGTCCACACCACTCCCATCAGTATTCTCATCCTTTTCTTACCCTCGTCCTGACACCCCCTGTGACCTGTCACTCTTTCTCACAACATTCCTCTTATGTAACCCCCTGCTCCACAGTTGCAGTAAAATGCCTTCCTTGGGGGGACACGATTATAAAAAATATATATATATAAAATGTTAAATTTATGATGGAGAATAAAAATCCAACATTTGATAATAAAACCCGACAGAAATGTGCTCACTATTTTCGGAATATAAAACATATATACGCAAGCAACTTATATATGCAGTTAAAATGAAACAAATAACATCCTTGGTAATGGCTAAAAGTATATCACTGCACTGGACCCCAGATAGCAAAAGAAAGAGGGGAAGACCAAGAAAGATATGGAGAAGTACGGTGGAGAATGTGAAAGAAACCACGCAGTACTCTTGGGGTTTATTGACTAGCCTGGCACAAGATAGGCAGAAGAGGAGAAGCTTTGTTGCTGCCCTACACACCATTTGGGTGTAACGGATGATGAAAGAAAAAATGAATATATACGTGTGTTCGTGTGTGCATTGATCGGAATCCAACCGATTGATAAGACAAAGAACCGTTTAATGATATAGATTTGACCCTTTAATAAAATAAGAAGGCGTTTCTCGAACGTACATATTTCACTTTTATTTTAATCATTTCACCCCGAGCAAGGCGGAAACGCCACTGGTGTGCAGGGGGCTACATAAATGTAAAAAGATTAATTAGAAAAGAGTGAGGAGTACAAACTAGTTAGAAAGGAACAATAGAAAGCTGAGAAAGCAGGTGCGATGACAGATACATAGGTGGAGAGAAAGGGAAGGTTATACGGGGGTGGGGAGAGAGCTAAAGTCCAGTGGTTAGTAGATGAGTATTAACTTTGCATTTAAATTTCTGGAGGTTGTAGCCGTCAGGAAAGCAAGAATACGGGAGCGAGTTCCACAGGCAGGAAGTGCGAGAGAAGAAGCTGCAGGAGTAGAATTGTCGTCTGCATTTGGCTAACCTGACTGTGAATGGGTGGGACCCAGTTGCCAGTCTGGTTGCACGAGTAAACACCTGTTGAGGAGGCATCAGTGACTTAAGTTCGTCTGAGCAGAACCATGAAAGTATTTATAGAACAAACAAAGGGAGGCCATATTTCGACGATGGGGAAGTGGCTGCAGTCGAGCCGCCAGATCAGTACCTATCACATTACAGACTCTCCTTTGGAGCCTGTCAAGAACACTGAGGAGAACGGCAGGGGCACCTGACCATAAATGGCAGCAGTACTCCATGCACGGACGGATGGTTGACTTGTATATATGCAGGATGGATTCAGGCGGAAAAAACATCCTGGATCGACATAGTGACCCAACCTTCTTAGCAGTAGATTTTGCTATGGATTCAATATAGTGGTTCCATTTGAGGTCTGAGGACAGGGTAAGTCCGAGGAGGCGTAGTGTATTGCTCTCCGGAAGAATCGCTTGGTCCATGCTTATGAGAGGCAGGAGAGGTTGCCTGTAATGGTTGCCAGACAACAGCTTGGTCTTAGATGAATTGATAATGTTCAGTCATGTATTCTTTCGACTTTTTTGAAAACAACGCAAGATGCGTCCGTTCGACTTTTCAAGATATTAACTCACAATATACTGAATTCAAGTGAATCAAAATATTTTACTTTACAGTTTTGTGTAAATAGCATAAAGGGACAAAATGCCGTAAAAAAGGGTCAAAAGTTACTTAAAGCAAGAGCAGAAAAGAAGTTGTGAAAGGCCGTGAACGCCTTCGCCTTGAAGGAATTTGGATCATAAAATAATTCGTCTTCAGTTGGATTATGAAAAGAAAGGGTGTTTGAGCTTTGAGAAAGGGTTTTGAGTTTTGAGAAAGGGTTTTGTTCAACGGCATATCAACCTCTGTGGGTTATTTAATGCCCAAAAATTGGGGTTTTATGTGTTTTTTTTCTTGGGTTTTTTTTAAAGTTCGGTTATAGTGAAAAGGTTGATTGATTTAGTCAGATTTTAATAAAAAAATTTTTGTTTTATTCCTTTTTTATTTTAGAAAACTGAAAATGTCTTAGTTTTGTATTAAAAAATGAAAGAATAATTTTCTCCTTCAAAAATGTGTTATGGTAATAATTTTTTTCAAAAATGTATTGTTGGTAATATTTTTTCTTCAAAAATTTATTGTTGGTAATATTTTTTCTTCAAAAATGTATATCTTTCTATAAAATCTTTTTTTATGTATATATTTCTATAAAAGTATATTTTTATACTTTCATAGTGTTTTGACCCCAGTTTAGGGGTTAACTATTTGCCCAAATCTGGGACCCTAACAGTTACTACCACTTCGGGTCAGTGTGGACCTTAGAACAACAGCATTTAAGAGGTAGTTCCATGCTCCTCGCAACCTATGAAAAGAAAGGAACGGGAAATCAAATTAAAAATAGAAATAGGGAGAGTTCATTTTAGCATTTCTTTCAGCACATTTCCTAAAATGGAATCAGCAAATACTGAAGAGAGTGACAATAAAGGACTCTATACATCCAGCGCAACTCGCTCGAAGTTAATAAGAGACAATCGACAGCTGATAGGTTCTCTTTAGTTTGTCTGCATACCTGAGCCAGGGTAGTCCAACAGTCCTTTGTCCAGTGTCAAGCTGCCTAAACATCAGAATTTAGGTATAGACTCCTTCAGAAGGTAGCTAAAGAGAGTCATAAGAAAGGGCTACAAAGAATCTGCAAGAAAACCGATCATCAGCAAAAACAGCAAACCAAAATGCCAATTATAGGTGGGGAATACTAAAATCAAGTAGGTACAAAAATTGAAATACCTGGTAAGTGTGTTAAAAGAAAACGGAACATGCGATACAGAGATCCGAAGGTGTACTGGCATGGCCAAGGACGCATTCCAGAAGCTAAGCAAAGCATTAAGAGACAGGAAAATTTCACTAGAAACAAAGAAGATAGTACTGGATTGCTATTTGATATCAGTTCTTCAGTGTGGCAGTGAATGCTGGACAATATCATCAAAGATGAAAGAAAAACCTGAAGCAATTGAAATGTGGTTCTACAGAAAGATGCTGCGGATATCATGGACCGAGCATGTAAGCAATGATGAAGTTTTTGAAAGAATAGAAACGAAAAGGAAATTAATACTGAGCATCAGGAAGAGACAGCTAAAGTTCCTGGGACATGCAATGATGAAGGACGGCTTGGAGAATCTGATACTAACAGGCCAGATAGAGGGAAAAGAAGACAGGGGAAAGCAGCGGATAACATATTTGAAGGGCCTGAGCAGGTGGATTACAGAACGGGGGTTGCGTGGTGTAACAGGAGAAAGCGTGCTAAGAGTCACCAGGGATGGGGAGATGTGGAGGGCCATGATCGCCTACGTCCTGAAAGAACAAGGCATATAGAAGAAGAACTTAGCAACAGGTTCAACAGTTTTTGATCAGACCATGTATGCATCCTTTTCTCCTGCCAAGGACAAGGCATATAGAAGTTACATGCCAAGTGTTTATAAGAAATTATAATGTGGCTATAAAGTGGAGGATCAAATCTATATTATAATCAATATATAAACTGATCCCTCATTTTGTGGGCACGATAGTTTATATACATTCTTTATATTCTAGATTTATGGGCTTCAGCTAATAGATGTCAGAGCGGGGTTTGGGTGGTGTAACAGGAAAAAGCGTACTAAGAGTCACCAGGGATAGAGAGACGTGGTAGGCCACGATCGCCTACGTCCTGAAAGGACAAGGCATATACAAGAAGAAATTTCCAGTTTTAGCAACAATCAACTTTGTGAAAGATCTAACCAGAATTTAGCTCTTTTGTATAAAAACAAATAGAGAGAATATGACGGTTTTTAACTTATGGTAGACTTATGAATGTGTAAGATAAAATTCTAGAAAGAAAAATTAGCCAGCATGACAGTGAACCAACATTCTCAGCAACAATTAATTCAATATAATCTTTTTAATTCATATCAGCCGAAACAGTCTGAGAAGGCGAAATGAAGAGACTGTGATAGATAGATAGATAGATAGATAGATAGATAGATAGATAGATAGATAGATAGATAACAGTTTGAGATAGATAGATAGATAGAAGGAATGAATGAATGAATGAATGAATGAACTGTGATAGATAGATAGATAGATAGATAGATAGATAGATAGATAGATAGAATGAATGAATAAATGAATGGACTGTGATAGATAGATAGATAGATAGATAGATAGATAGATAACAGTTTGAGATAGATAGATAGATAGATAGATAGATAGATAGATAGATAGATAGATAGATAGATGATGAATGAATGAATGAATAAGAATGAATTAACTGTGATAGATAGATAGATAGATAGATAGATAGATAGATAGATAGAATGAATGAATGAATGAATGAATTAACTGTGATAGATAGATAGATAGATAGATAGATAGATAGATAGATAGATAACATTTTGAGATAGATAGATAGATAGATAGATAGATAGAATGAATGAATGAACTGTGATAGATAGATAGATAGATAGATAGATAGATAACAGTTTGAGATAGATAGATAGATAGATAGATAGATAGATAGATAGATAGATAGGTTTCAGATGATAATGTATATTTGTAAGTGTATTTATGTGCAGTAGTCAATAAGTTCTATTATTATTTTATTTTATTATCCTTATGTCTAATAGACTTTTTTCTCTTATTTTCTGCAAATATTATTTTCTACTCTAAGAGTTTTTTTTCTTGCAGTTCCCGTTTGTGGAACTCCCTTCCGTTTTCTTGCTTGGCTTGCTGATATCTACAATTTCCAAAATGTTAAATGCAACGTCAATGGCCATTTTTTATCTTCCTGATTCCTATCCATTTTTTATCATTTCATCGTAACACTTTTCTTTCTCTTGCACTTTCTACATCATCATCATCGGCACTGTTTACTTTACTGTCTTTCCCATCGTTTCACTGAGGACGCCTGCTCAGTAATGCCTTGCTTGGGGTGAAGCGATTATGAAAATAAAATAAGTATGAAAAGCGACAGATAGATAGATAGATAAAGAAACTCTTATAGATAGATAGATAGATAGATAGATAGATAGATAGATAGATATAAACAACTGAGATAGATAGATAGATAGATAGATAGATAGATAGATAGATAGATAGATAGATTGTAGGCATAGATAGTAGACATAGATATGCAAAATAGATTCTAGCACGACATAGTAACCTAAGTTTCCTAGATGTAGTTTTGGCACTTGGTTCAATATTAGGTAAGTGCCGTACGTGATATACGCTTCTGGCGATCATGTCACGAAAGACACATGACTGACTGGGCAGAAGACTATCCCGCAGCAGTTTGCCATTGCTATAGATTATTTAACCTATAGCTGGAGAGAAGAGATGGATTAATACCGTTCCTAAGGGTATTTGTATGTAAGTGAATGCAATGCAAAGGATTCAACTGGAATTCGAACTTGGGACCCCGATGTTTCGTTCCGATTCGATATCCTTTACACCACAACGCATATCCTTCAATATACTCTTTCTATTTCATGTTAGTGGAAAATGTTCGTACAAGAAGGCGCATTGAGTGACTCTACTGGAAATTAGCAAAAGAAAAGTGTTCTCTCAGGAGATTAAAAGAGAGAAAATTCATTTTGAAATCGTTAGAATTATTGGTACAGAACTCGAAGGCCAGCGCTAGAATGGCCAGGTATTGGCGGGAGTGATTATATTCATGGTATTCTGGTAGCGATGAATTGCCTTTGTCAGGGTTTCGGATATAAGTCTTAAACGGCGCGAATTCAATCGTTCTTGGGGGAGCAAGATGCCACCTTCTTTCTTTTTGGGATTACAACGCTTACGTATCGTTGGACCAGGCGCAATGACGTCAAAGCGGATTATATTGAAAAATACTCTAAGATGATAAATTGTCTTTTTCAGCCCCGACGCTTTTCTACTTCAAATTTATCCAAAATAGCATTATTCCTGTGCAAATCTATCTGCTAAACTCAAATCAACTGTTAGCTATTGAAGAAATTTAGCGTTTTTTTTTATCTAAATGTCCATAAAAAAACGAACTATATCTTGCACTTTTTCTCTCCCTTAACCCTCACGAAGTCATGTAATTCACTGCAGAATGACGGACTGCGCATTTGAACGAATTTTGGCAGATTTTTTGTCTATTTTTCTTCGTTTACTGCTACTTCCGGCGATGTACTTCCGGAAATTAAAGTAATGCGCTATTGTATTTCTACGCTTGTTACTCTCAGAACAGGAAGTACATCGCCGGAAGTTTCAGTAAAGGAAGAACATCAGCCAAAATTCGACAAAAAATTCTGCCTACGTAGAACGTCATTCTGCAGTTAATTACATGATTTCGTGAGAGTTACGGGAGAGAAAAAGTGCGAGATATAGTTCGTTTTTTTTATGGACTTTCAAAGCAAAAAAGGTAAATTTCTTCAATAACTAATTGTTGATTTGAGTTCAGCATATACATTTGCACAGAGATAACGCTATTTTGGCTAAATTTGAAGTGGAGAAAGCCGTCGGTACCTTTTACCTGTAAGACTATCTTGTTTCTCCAACTCCTTCTGGTGAGGCTTTTGGAACGGCCTTCTAAATGAATATATATTGGCGATTATGTGTGAAAAATATTAGAAATTAAAACAATTACTCAAAACTCAAAATTAAATTAAAAACTAAAACTGTAGCTTTGAATTGCTACCTCATCCCCCTAACTTACCAGACTGAGCTCCATCTGACTTCCTTCTTTTTTCTAAACGATTCCCACCTGTGTGGTTGCCATTTTGAAAACAATGAAGAGATCATCTATACTGCAGAGGAGTCTTTAGAAGACCAGGATGCCACCTTCTTCTGTGATGCTTACACATCGTTAGACCAACTGTAATGATTTCAAAGGGGACTATATTGAAAAATAGTGAAAAAACTGTCTTGTTTTTCCAGCTCCTTCTGTTGAGGCTTAGAACTTTTTGAACGATGCTCGTAAACCTGATTTCATATTCATTTTTTAAAATTTTTCTCAAGAATTTCTCAATATATAGCAGTTGCACCTAACCTGACGTGTTAGCAGTTGTGAAAGCATGGACGAATAGTAAACTTATAAATATGCAAGATAGATTCTGGTGAGAAAAACTGACTAGCACGACATAATGAACCAACTTTCTTAACAGAAACTGATTCAATTATATAGTCAGTTTTTTTTTTAATATCAGCAATGGTCCCTCATTTTGGTGTAATGGTTAGCTAACTTGTCTCGCTAGGACCTATTACATCTTAGTAGTGAGTTTGTTCCTCACCGAGTAACCCAGTCTTTCGGCCTTCAAAGGACATCGAAGAATCCCAATCCGCACGTTGATAACAAAAAGATATTCTGGTGGTAGGATGTTCTTGACTAACAGGGGAGCCGAAACAGATATTTACAGACACTACCGCATGATCAGATTTGCCAAGAGAGTAGAGCTGTGTAGTACAACATGAGTCAGGGACAGAGGTAAAGAAAAGATTAAAAAGAGAAACAAGTATTTATGGGTTACTGGGAAAACGCGTGGAGAAGTTGACCACTTGTAGATCTAAGTAGCACTTGGAAAATTACCTTTTTTATATCAGCGGAAAAAAAACACTCGACGGAGAAGCCAAAATAATTCAATCTCGTGGATTGAGGTTAGCATCGGCCATTTTTATGGAAGGTAAAAGAAAAAGGGTCCTTTCAGATGATTTAGGATTGAAACGAACACTGGTTTCTAAAATTAACAAAACAAGGAGTGAGCAAAAGTAATTCTTTTTCAACTAATTGGGCACAATCAATGCAATTATCCAATTATTTACATCGGAGATATTAAGGATAAATTGAATTTTTTCTTTCATAATTAGATGATTTGTTGTTAATTATTTTATTGCAGTTTCAGAGCTCATGAGTCGAACGT
>JBBBDQ010001017.1:190000-230000 GCA_037127315.1 Ascarosepion bandense | reverse complement strand
ATATATATATATATATATATATATATATATAATCACCGTGACGTGAGCACTCTTCAAAAACGGTAAAATCAGTTATTGCAAATCGTTTGAAGACACCACGTGGTAGAACCCTAGGTCGCGTAATAACTCGTTTACAAATGAAGAACACATATTTTGTTTTGTTGTATATTTGTAATATATATATATATATATATATATATATATATGTGTGTGTGTGTGTGTGTGTGTGTGTGTGTGTGTGTGTGTATTACAAATATACGACAAAACAGTTTAGTAGATCCACAAATTGAACCCACACAAACCACTAGAAAATCAGATTTGATTTCGACAATACATTGAGAATATTTCTTTCTTTCTTTCTTTTTTTTTATCAGACTTGAATGAGGCAACGTTCAGAAAAGGCTTCCTCGTAAAGTCAATAATATTTACGAAACATTCTCTCCCGCTGATACGCCTCCACTAACTGCTTAAGTCATACTACAGGTTTAAATGATCGCCTACTAAGAAGCTTGCATCGTGTTTACGAGAGACACGTTAGCTTAAGCGACGTACAGGCACTTGAGAGTGATATGTTCATTTAAAGATATCAGGTACTTGGGTTAAAAAAAAATTAACTACGGTGCTCTCTTTGTTGAATTCCATCTTAACATCAAGAAACTGGTTTGTGCAACTGATTCATCAGGATACACACACACACACACACACACACGCACACACACATATTTATATATATTTAATCGTGTCGCCCCAAGCAAGGCATTTTACTGCCACTGTTTTGCAGGGGGTTACAGAGGAGGAATGTTGTTTTTTTTTTAATCATATCACCCCAAGCAAGGCGATAACGCCACTGATGCGCAGGGGGCTACGTAAGGGTAAGAAGAATGGAAAAGAGAAAGCCGGAAACCACATCCTAAACAGGGAACAAGGGATGATCCTCTTCACCTGTTCAATAGACGTGGGCGGAGTGTGAACCGGGCGATAGTTTAGTCTATCTACTCCAATTAAAAAAAATAAAGAGAGAAAAGAGTGAAAAGATTGGAAAAGAGAAAACCGGAAACTGCATCCTAAACAGGAAACAAGGGATGAGCCTCTTAACCTGTTCAATAGACGTGGGTGGTGTGTGAACCAGGCGTTAGTTTAGTCTATCTACTCCAATTGAAAAAAAAAGAAAAGAGTGAAAAGATTGGAAAAGAGAAAAAATTTGGAAGAGAGAAAAAATTTATGAGGCGGAGAAGAGAAAAAAATTATGAGGCGGAGTAAAATTTTTATACTAAAATTTTTTATGAAGAGTGAGAGGTTGCAGGGGGTGTCAGGAAGAGAGTAGGAGAGGGAAGAGATTATATATATATATATATATATATATACAAGAAAAAACTTAGGCAGACACGTTATATCTTGGTAATTCGGAAATATAGGCCTATTTCAGATGAACTATCATCAGCTTCCGTCTTTATTGTACAGAAGATTTTACACCTTTGTTCTTGTAAATCTTGTGTATAATTTTACACGAATGTTCGTGTAAAATCCTTTGTAAAATAAAACACGGAAGCTGATGATGGTTCGCCTGAAATAGGCCTATATTTCCGATTTACCATGAAATAACGTGTCTGTCTAAATTAATTCTTATATTTGCTCTATATGTATTTATATACATATATATTTAGAGCTCTCTTAGAGAATTATCTTACCACTGTATGTACAGGATACTCCTTTGGATTCTTCTATATCTACCCCGTATGCTTATATATATATATATATATATATATATATATATATATAGAGAGAGAGAGAGAGAGAGAGAGAGAGGTTGAGAGTCGGAGAGAGAGAGAGAAGCAAAAATTCTACTAGAGAATACATATTTTTCTGATATTTTTCTCGAATATTCAGTCAGTCAGTCAGTTAAGTGCCATACGTGAAAGACGCTTGGGCGATCATGTCTCGAAAGAGACATTACTGACTGGACAGAAGATTATCCCGCAGTAGGCTGCCATTGCTTTCTGCGGTAGACTGGTTGCCAGCCAAGGCTATAGAACCCAATCTGTCCTGTTATTTAACCCATAACTGGAAGGAAGAGACGGATTAATACCTTTCCCAAGGGTATTTGCGCATAAGTGAATGCAATGAACTCAGCTGGAATTCGAACTCGGCTCTCCGATTTCTTGTTCCGAGCCGATATCCATTATTCAGTGGGCTGAAATAAATATTTATACAGTTGGATAATTAAAAAAAGAATCTACTGAAATTCGGGCATCCCGTCACATAACGATTAAACAAATAAATTAAATATACGTCGGTTTAATAAATTGAAATTATATTCTTAATAATAATAATAATAATAATAATTTATATATATATATATATAATAAAGAGATGAAAGTGTGTAGTTTAATGTTACACATTTTAAAATGCTAAAAAAGCGAAGCAACCGGTTTCGCCAGGTCTCTAAGGAAGACTAATAATATCGAGCCCCAACAATTCACTCTGTTTGCACAGGGAATATATATATATATATATATATATATATATAGCATTGTTGTTAATTACTGTTAAATTCACTAAACATTATATATATACAATTAAACATTATATATATATATATATATATATATATATATATATATATATATATATAAAATTTTAGGCATAATAATTGTTAGCTTTATTTTATTTGAATAATATTATATATATATATATATATATATATATATATATATATATATAATTATTAATTTTTAGAATGTTGTAAATATAAAACTATTCTTGTAAACAAACAATCTAATAAACAGTTTTTAATATTTTTGTTCTCAATTCTCAAGAACCCAAACGATATATTTTAGTGAAGAAAACAAGATCTATATTTAAAATTCAAATGCTAAGCGCTGACTCATTGATTTTGTTGGAAATAAAAAAAAAAAGACTCGAATTTAAAATTTTTTTCTTAGCACGCAAGCACGCAAAAGCGAATCCGAAACAGAACTCGTGAAATTTCACACCTTGATGCTAAATGTTTTTCGGCTAATAGAAAACTGGGTAACAAAATTCAAATAATTTTCAATTATCAGAAACAAATTCTTTTGCGGACCTTTTCGCGAGCCGACGCGAAGTTTGTTCGTCGTCCAATAGAAAGACCAGAATCACATCCTTCAAACGAAATAAAAAACGGGCCAGTTCGCTTGTTTCCTGGGAGAAGATGACGAGCGTCATTAACACGTCCCTTGACAAATGTCAAGCGATTATTATTATTATTATTATTATTATTATTATTATTATTATTATGTCATTTTTCATCATATTTCGATTTCTGCTTTGGTCTCACTACCAACCAAGTCTGCGGGGAGACCTAAGGCAGGTAGTGGCGTGTTGTTATGGCTCCATTTCATGTTTTTCTATCTTCCCTATCATCCCCAGCATTACATAGATAAAGTTTTCCTTAGTGTGTGGGCTCTACTTAATAAGACAATTTTTGTATATCTCTTAAGCTGGGTTTTCCAGGGATTCTTTCAATGTGTTGTTTTGTTCCATTTTTTTATCATTCCAAGTGCACCTACTATCACTGGCACGACTCTTGTTTTCAATTTCCATATTTTTTCTATTTCAATTTCCAGGTCTTTATATTTTGACAGTTTTTCAAATTCCTTGATTGCTATGTTACAATCCGCTGGACAAGCCATATCAATTAATAGACAAGTTTTCTCCTTCTGGTTTTTAACAATAATGTCTGGCCTGTTTGCTTCAATTTTTCTGTCTGTGTAGATGGTGTAATCCCATAGAATGGTTACATCTTCTATTTCTGTAACCGGTGTTGGGTGATGTTCATACCAGTGTTTGTTTACAGCTTTTCCATAATGTTTGCACATTGCCCAATGTAAATATTGCCCAACTCTATCGTGGCGATTTTTATATTCATTTGGGGCAATTATTATTATTATTATTATTATTATTATTATTATTATTATTATTATTATCTCTTTCTTTCTCTCTCACCTCTCACCACTTTCCTTTCATTGTTCACCCATCTGTCTCTTTTTATACTTGATAATCGAACGAAGCCCTTTAAGGCCGAGAGATAACTACAAAGACAATCCAACCCAACGATAACGCTCATACATACATACATACATACGTTCCTACCTACGTACACATAAAATCGTTCTTGCAAAGACTACTACGACCATTTTAACGACCTTGTCTCAACCAAAATAGATTAATTTTATTTGTAAAAAACCTCAATTAATTTTGATGTATGGCTTTCTCTCTTCCAATCTTTTCACTCTTCTCTTTATTTTTTCCGATTGGAGTAGATAGACTAAACAATCGCCCGGTTCATACTCCACCCACGTCTATTGAACAGGTGAAGAGGCTCATTCCTTGTTCCATGTTTAAGATGTGGTTTCCGGCTTTCGCTCTTCCAATCTTTTCACTCTTCTCTTTATTTTTTCCGATTGGAGTAGATAGACTAAACTATCGCCCGGTTCATAATCCACCCACGTCTATTGAACAGGTGAAGAGGCTCATCCCCTGTTCCCTGTTTAGGATGTGGTTTCTGGCTTTCTCTCTTCCAATCTTTTCACTCTTCTCTTTATTTTTTCCGATTGGAGTAGATAGACTAAACTATCGCCCGGTTCATACTCCACCTATGCTCTATTGAACAGGTGAAGAGGCTCATTCCTTGTTCTCTGTTTAGAATGTGGTTTCTGGCCTTTCTCTTCCAATCTTTTCACTCTTCTCTTTATTTTTTCCGATTGGAGTAGATAGACTAAACTATCGCCCGGTTCATACTCCACCTACGTCTATTGAACAGGTGAAGAGGCTCATCCCCTGTTCCCTGCCTTTAGGATGTGGTTTCCGGCTTTCTCTTACAATCTTTTCACTATTCTCTTTATTTTTTCCGATTGGAGTAGATAGACTAAACTATCGCCCGGTTCATACTCCACCTACGTCTATTGAACAGGTGAAGAGGCTCATTCTTTGTTCTCTGTTTAGAATGTGGTTTCCGGCTTTCTCTCTTCCAATCTTTTCACTCTTCTCTTTATTTTTTCCGATTGGAGTAGATAGACTAAACTATCGCCCGGTTCATACTCCACCTACGTCTATTGAACAGGTGAAGAGGCTCATTCCTTGTTCCATGTTTAGGATGTGGTTTCCGGATTTCTCTCTTCTAATCTTTTCACTCTTACGTAGCCTCCTGCATATCAGTGGCGTTACCGCCTTGCTCAGGGTGATATGATTAAAAAAAATTGTTGTTCCAATTTACAATTTTGATTTTCTTGTTTTATACCCCTCTTATGGTGGGCTATCTAACTAACAAGGCCAAATCAAACTAAACTTATTCAACACATACACTTCACTCTAACCAATAACCCACTATAATAAAAATTCACTTTCGTCATATGTTTAGGCATTATTACAATTCTAATCATCGTTTTTTGAATCAATCAACATTCCCGAGGAGTTAAGTTAGTTAAAATAATTTCGGTGTCAAAGGAAAAACCATCCTTTTGACATTACGAGCACGTTTGTCCATTCATTTTCTTGACCCCGTCATCTACTTGTGCAAAATATTGTCCTTTCTTCACATCTCTCCACTAAAGACTTCTCATTCTCTTTCACTTCCTGTGACCCTTGCATCCTAGCCTCATCATCACCTTACGTGGGGTTAAATGATTACAAAAATAAGCAGAAAAACAAATACTAAAAGCTAACAATTTGTTTAAATGTTTCGCAAAATATTGGATAATTGCCAATCAATTCCAACTTTATAAAATGGTAAATAATAAAATATTTCTTTATAAGTGGTCCAAATGTTTTATTAATTTAGTAAATTTCTGAATAAAAAAAATTGTTTTCATATTTATTTCTTTATAAATTGGTAAATGATAAATATTTGCATTAATTTTAACTGTATCAGTTTTTAGAATGTTGTAAATTAAAATTTATTTTTGTAAACAAACAAGCTAATATTGTTGTCCTTTCTTCACATCTCTTTATTAAAGACTTTTCATTCTCTTTCACTTCCTGTGACCCTTGCATCCTAGCCTCATCATCACCTTACGTGGGGTTAAATGATTACAAAAATAAGCAGAAAAACAAATACTAAAAGCCAACACATTTTTACACTATTTATTATACACTTTGGTTAAATGGTTTATATTAATTTCATTAGCTTTCTGCCAAACACAACTAAAGTCCTATGGCAAATAAGAAATTAAGAATTAAAATCAACCTTCTTCTTCACTTTTACAAAAATTCACAATGACATGTGAAATCCTAGTTTTGCCTAAATAGAAAAAGAGATTGACCATGTGCTTAAAGAAAAAGTCGAAACCGGGTTTCGCAAGTAGATGTTAAATTGATTTTCTGACCAATGGAAGTGATTTGGGTCAAATGTTTTATTAATTTAGTAAATTTCAGAATAAAAAAATTGTTTTCATATTTATTTCTTTATAAATTGGTAAATGATAAATATTTGCATTAATTTGAACTATATCAGTTTTTAGGATGTTGTAAATATAAAATTATTCTTGTCAACAAACAATCTAATATTGTTGTCTTTTCCTCGCACCTCTTTACTAAAAACTTCTTATTCTCTTTCATTTCCTGTGGCCTTTGCATCCTAGCCTCATCATCACCTTACGTGGGGTTAAATGATTACAAAAATAAGCAAAAGAAGAAATACTAAAAGCCAACACATTTTTACACTATTTATTATACTCTTTGTTTAAATGGCTAGCAAAATATTGGATAATTGCCAATTAATTCAAGCTTTATAGAATAATAAATAACAAGAATTTCCTTAGAGTTGGTTCACATATTTTAATAATTTACTAACTTTATGAATTTTTTTTTATCATTTCACCCCAGGCAAGGCATTCCACTGCCACTATAGCGCAGGGGGTTACACAGAGCGAGTGGATATAGGAAATGTCAGAAGGAGGGTGATAGACGAGTAAGGAGGTATATAGGAAGAGTGTTTGAGAGAATGGGTGCGAGTTAGTGTGTTAGGAGGTGCCTATTGACCTTACATTTAAACTCCTGGAGATTGTAGCCGTCGGGGAAGCAATCGTGTGGAAGGGAATTCCATAGTCGGGAAGTGCGAGGAAAGAAACTGTTGGAGTAGAAGTTACGGCTGCATTTTATCGGTTTCACTGTAAAAGGGTGGGATCTAGTTGCTAATCTAGTATCGCGTTCGAATTCGTATTTAGGGGGCACTAGTGATCTAAGTTCATCGGAGCAGAAGCCGTGAAAGTATTTATAGAATAGACACAGGGAAGCCACGTCACGCCGGTGAGAAAGTGACTGCATCATGTTTACTTTTTTATAAATTAATGATAAATATTCCATTGCATTTTTCGTCTTAATTCAATTGTATTATATTATTTACAATGTTTCGACTGTTGCTCTTGTCTTTATTACCACATTTACAAAGTTTCGGCTGTCGTACGCTTCGTTCTTCTTCAGAAATGAACCCTTAATTTCGATCGATGGGGTATATAGTTCCCGTTTGATAAGCCATGTTACTTTCGGACTTTAACTCAACAACTCTATGCTATTTTTTAACCACTGCTGTAGCTAGGTATTGAACTCTCAAAAATTTGGGTCAAGTCACTGGATCTAACCAATACTTGGGCCATGTTTCTTTGAGCACATCAATCTAAACTATTTATTTGCATTATTTATTTATTGGGTTTATTGCTTTGCAATTATTTATTTATTGTTGTTTGATTTGCAAAACATCAGCTAATTGCCAATTGATTCAAACTTTATAATATTGTAAACAATGAATACTTCTTTATAAATGGTTCATATATTTCATTATTTACTAAATGTTTATAAATTTATGAATAAATAGTTTTCATATTTGTTACTTCATAAATTAATAAATGATAAATATTGCATTGTATTAGTTTTAATTACATTAGATTTAAAATGTTATAAATATAAAATTATTCTTGTAAATAAACAATCTACTAAATATTGTTTAATATTTTTGTTGCAAATTCTCAAGTACAAAAAAAGGTTTGTCTATATTTTTGAGATGAGGTAGTATTTACAGCATTTACATTATTCTGACGATTGTCCTCATCTTTGTTGTCGTTTGTACGATATTTAATAATAGATCATTTTAATTGTCTATATTTCTGAGATGAGGTAGTATTTACAGTATTTACATTATTCGGACTATTGTTCTCGTTTTTGTTGCCATCTGTATGGCGTTTCGGCTGTTGTACACTCCAGCCTTCTTCAGGTGCAAGTAGTTGCCTATATTTCTGAGATGAGATAGTATTTACAGTATTTACATTATTCAGACTATTGTCCTCGACTTTGTTGCGACTTGAAGGACTTTTAATAATAGATCATTCTATTTGTCTATATTTCTGAGATGAGGTAGTATTTACAGTATTTACATTATTCGGACTATTGTCCTAATCTTTGTTGCCATTTGGACGACGTTTAATAATAGATCATTCTATTTGTCTATATTTCTGAGATGAGGTAATATTTACAGTATTTACATTATTCGGACTATTGTCCTCATCTTTGTTGCCATTTGAAGGACGTTTAATAATAGATCATTCTATTTGTCTATATTTCTGAGATGAGGTAGTATTTACAGTATTTACATTATTCGTACTATTGTCCTCATCTTTGTTGCAATTTGTACGACGTTTAATAATAGATCATTCTATTTGTCTATATATCTGAGATGAGGTAGTATTTGCAGTATTTACATTATCCGGACGACTGTTCTCATCTTTGTTGCCATTTGTGTGACGTTTCAGCCGTTATACGCTCCGGCCTTTATCAGGTGCTAGGAATTTCTAATAGTTAAATAAATAGCGGGAAAAACCGTCCCTTTTGACACTAGGCTTTATTGGTGGTTGGGGGGACACGCTTGTCCATGTTTGGGAATTATTCAAACATCAAAGGATTTACGGTAGCGGTAGTCCAGTATGTTTTAAAATCATTTCCTCTAAAGAAAGGCCATAATGGTGGGCTATCTAACTAACAAGTTCAAATCAAACTAATCTGATTCGACACACATACACTTCACTATAACCGATAACTCACTTTCATCATATGTTTAGGCATTATTACAATTCTCATCTTTACTTTTTAAAACAATCAATATTCCTGAGGAGCGAATTTAGTTAAAATAATGGCGGTGTCAAGGAAAAAAACGTCTTTTTGACATTACATCATATTAAAGGCACGTTTATCCATGTTTGCCTATTTTTTTAAATTTTAAATACAAGTCTCTTTTAATTTACTAGGGTAGGTAATTACAATTTTTTAAAAATTCCTACAGTGCTGATTGCAGACATGGAAAGGAAACTACAAGATCTCCTACAGAAGATAGCGGTGGAGTGTGACAAAAAAGGACGACAAATAAAATTTAAGAAAACTGAATGCATGGTCATCAGCAAAAGGTGCAACCCAAAATGCCAAATAAAGGTGGGAGATACCAGAATCAAGCAAGCACAAAAATTTGAATACCTAGGAAGTGTTCTAACAGGAGATGGAAAGTGCGACACAGAGATCCGAAGGCGAATTGGCATGGCAAAGGACGCGTTCCAGAAGCTGAGTAAAGTACTAACACACAGGAAAATTTCACTAGAAACAAAGAAAAGAGTGCTGGATTGCTGTGTGATGTCAGTTCTTCAATACGGCAGTGAATGCTGGACAATATAATCGAAAATGAGGACAAAACTGGAAGCAGCGGAAATGTGGAAGGATGCTGCGGATATCATGGACTGAGCATACAAGCAACGATGAGGTGTTGGAAAGAATGGCAACAAAAAGGAAATTAATACTGAGCATCAGGAAGAGACAACTGAAGTTCCTGGGACACGCAATGAGGAAGGAGAGCTTGGAGAACCTGATACTGACTGGCCAGATAGAAGGAAAGAGAGATAGAGGAAGGCAGCGGATAACATATTTGCAGGGCCTGATCAGGTGGCTGACGGAACGGGGGTTGAGAGGTGTAACAGGAGCAAACACACTAAGAGCCACAAGGGATAGGAGACGTGGAGAACCATGATCGCCTACGTCCTGAAGGGACAGGGCACATAGAAGAAGAAAAAGAAGAGGAAGAAGAACGAATCAGTTGATCCCCATGTTTACAGATCCTGAACGGAACGAGCTTTTGAATTCTGAAGGCGGCGCTGATAATTTTTCTTGTTTGTTTATCCCAGTTCATAAAAATAGCAAATCACTGACGAAACATGAGCAAACGTAATTAGACATATCGATTACGTATCGATCAGCAAAAACCTGATCTCTGATTCCAGGTCGACTGATACTCTCATCTTAAAGGGATTTATTTTTTAAATTCTTCAATGAATTTAGTACAAAAACAAGAAAACTAAAGCCATGAAAGCACGACTTAAATGAATGCCTCAGCAATGAGTGTTGACTTGAAGACACAATGAAGATCAGTGCTGGGCAAATGATGCACATTAACAGAAGCGATACGAATTATGGCATCCAGCAGTGACTGCCGATGTCGACAGTAACGCCCTTCTGGGAGCATTATAATATTTCAAGCGAGCAGCAAGTGTCTGGAAACATTAAATCTGCTACTAGTAGCTTCTAGGTTCCACCCTCTTACTGTTGCAATAGGAAAATGTAACCGCTACTTCTACTTCAACAGTTTCTTTTCTCGCATTTCCAACCAGTGCCAACCAGTGGAACTCACTTCCCTGATAACTACGCCCATGTGCAAATTAATTGTTGAAATAAATGCTTTAGTTTCATTTTTTATCACCTTACGGTTAGTTTTAGATCCACAACACACACACACACACACACACACACACACACACACACACACACACACATATATATATATATATATATATATATATATATATACTTCTTTAGTTTCATTTCTATCACGTTATGTTTAGTTTTAAACCCACAATATATATATATATATATTTTCTAAACATATATTGTTAAATATAACAGACAATGAATATCTATTATGTTTAATCATGAGCCGTTCTAAACATCGTATTTTGGCTTTAATTTCAGGTGAAAATAAAGACAAAAATTCTCCAACATTTAGAAATTTTTGTATTATGTTGATTTTAAGCCTTCGGCTCATACGAGCCATCTTCAGAGAGGTTACAGGGACGTTAACATAAAAACATCTACTATCAAAGATGATTTTATCTTGTGTTGACATAAATTTTGCTAAGCAACGTTAAGAGTTACCAAAAATAGCAAACGCAGAATCATAAATTTGTAATGCGGTTCTATGACCTCACACAGGAAATGATAACAGAACCATGTATTTAAACGTGATTTTGTTAAGTGTGGGTTGTTTGGATTTAATGTACATTTCATTAATAGTAAAAACGATCCAAGTGGAAGTATCGACGCAAATATTCTATTCTATTTGCAGAGCCAAACAAATGGCTATTCAACGGATTTAAATATCGAAAGTTTTGTTTTATTTCAATATATATATATATATACACGCCGAAACATCTATATATATATCAGTCTGTTAATATCTATCTATTTATTTTAATGAATCCTTATCTATATGTCTAATGATCTGTTTTTGTGCACTTTTATATCTATCTCTCTATCTCTATATCTATCTATCTATCTATCTATCTATCTATCTATCTATCTATCTATCTATTAGTCTTTTCATATCTATCTATCTATCTATCTATCTATCTATCTATCTATCTATGTCAGTCAGTTCATATCTATCTATCTATCTATCTATCTATCTATCTAAGCCTTAGTTTCTATCTATCTATCTATCTATCTATCTATCTATCTATCTATCTATATATATATATATATATATATATATATTAATGTCTATCTCAGTGGTTTCTTACCTACCTACCTACCTACCTACCTACCTCTCCCAATCTATTCATATCTGTCTATCTCAGTGCATTTATCTCTCTCTCTCTCACTCCCTCCCTTTCTTTCTACCTCCCCCCCTACACACACTGTTTATGCTGATGTTTTCAAATCTAACTCTTGTCTTTTCGTTTTTAGTCTGGCTCTTTATCTGGTTGGTTCGTTTCATTTCACTCCTGTTCGACTCCATCTTTCGAGACAGAGATACATCAATATGTTACCCCCACTCCCGTCTCCCTGCCAACCCCCCCCCCCGATCTAACGCCCATGTTAACCAACGAGATACGAGTTAGTTTTTATCAACCGGGGCCTGCAGTACGCGGCATTGTAATTCTTTCGTATCGCGATCGCATTCGTCGAATAATAAACGTATCTATTGCGGAAGAAACGTCAGGATAACATTCCTACTATTTTATTAGAGGCAATTATTGTTCAGCTTTTATAATTTCATAAGTAAAATCAATATTGATTAACTAAACTTACTCAATAGAATTATTGCCTTCTTTTAAGCGTTGAAATTACCAGATAAACAAAACATATCCGATAAATAATGTTATACTCATAATCCATTTAGTTCAAATATCTATCTATCTATCTATCTATCTATCTATCTATCTATCTATCTATCTATCTATCTATCTATCCCAGTCTGTTCATGATCTATCTATCTATCTATCCCAGTCTGTTCATGATCTATCTATCTATCTATCTATCTATCTAGCTATCTATCTAGCTATCTATCTAGCTATCTATCACAGCCTGTTCATATCTATCTATCTATCTATCTATCTATCTATCTATCTATCTATCTATCTATCTATCTATCTATCTATCCCATCATTCATGATCTATTCTATCTATCTATCTATCTATCTATCTATCTATCCCTATCCCAGTCTGTTCATGATCTATCTATCTATCTATCTATCCCAGTCTGTTCATGATCTATCTATCTATCTATCTATCCCAGTCTGTTCATGATCTATCTATCTATCTATCTATCTATCTATCTATCTATCTATCTATCCCAGTCTGTTCATGATCTATCTATCTATCTATCCCAGTCTGTTCATGATCATCATCTATCTATCTATCTATCTATCTATCTATCTATCTATCTATCTATCTATCTATCTATCTCAATCCGTTCATATAGAAAAAATGTTCTAAAAGTAAATGAACAGTAAATGATAACATTTATTTTGAAATTACATATACAATTATATTTACTAATAAAATTATTAGATTGACAATTACATTTAGTTCTTTACAATAACACAAAAGCGTTGAAATTTTATTAACGCCGATGCTCAAAACTTTGTCTATCACAATGTACACAACTTCGGCAAACACTTTTGCACAAGCCTCTTTGCGTATTAATTTCTTGAAATGCATCACTTATGTAATTCTGAAAGCAAAATACAGCGCCTCCTCGGGTTAACTCTCACAACAGAGCTCAAGTGGAATGACTATACAGAATCCAAGGCTAAATCCGCTGCTACCAAGGTCGGTTCCCGGCGTAGGGTCAGGAAGTTTTTCTGAAACAATTCTGCACATATATAAATTTACCATCTACCCGTGCATTGAATACTGTTGCCATATCTGGTCGGGTACCTCTGCTATCCACCTAGGGATCCTTGACAAAATCCAACGGAGAATCTGTAATGTGATCGATCCCGATTTGGCTGCTCAGATATAGCCACTTTGTCACCGACGCAACGTGACCTCCCTGTGTCTCTTCTAGAAATACATTCACGGCTTCTGCTTCGATGAACTTATCTCACTGCTGCCCCCTATATATGAATCTACTCGAGCAAGAAAATCAGCAACTAGATCCCACCCGTTTACAATAAAATGTAAACGCATATTCTACTCCAGTAGCTTCTTTTCTCGCACTTCCCGCCTGTGGAATTTCCTTCCATTTACTTGTTTTCCCGACAGCTATAATCTCGTAGAATTTAAGTCTAAAGTCAGTAGTCATCTCCTATCTCACTAACCTGCATCCCCTGTCTCTGTCTCTCTGTCTCTCTCTGTCTCTCTCTCTCTCATACTCCTTTCTCCTTCCACTCCACTCTCATCAGTATTCTCATCATTCTCTTACCCTGACACCACATGTAACCTGTCACTCTTTCTCATGACGTTTCTCCTATGTAACCTCCTGCACAACAGAGGCAGTAAACTGCCTTGCTTGTGACGATAAGAAAAAAAATTAATCACTAACACTTTTTGGTTTTTGTTTATAAACTTTAGTCTTGAGTATACGAAAGAAAAATCTATTGGCGACGAGTCAGGTGAACGTGCTGGACAAACCATTGGACCTATTCGGCGAATCCATTTCTCAGGAATTGTTTCAAGATACTCACGGGCTACTCTTAGATAATGTGGAGGAGCTCGAAATTTTACTGGAATCGACTGTCTACCTACTTTACGGCGACCGTGTATATCAATTCAATATGAATAAAATATAACCTTCACCGTTTATATATACTTAATATGAGTAAAATTATGATCTTCAGCAAGCCGACTAAAGAGTCTCGTGACTAGAATTTCACGTTCACTCCTTAGGGTTTTTTTTTTCAATTTAATGTTACCAAGCTGCTGTCTGTCAATCATCACAGGCAACCTCTCCTGCCTCCCATAAGCATGAACCAAGCAAGTCTCTCTGAGAGCAATACACTGCGCCTCCTCGGCCTTACCCTCTATTTCGATCTAAAGTGGAACCATTACATTGAGTCAATAGCTAAATCCACTGCTAGGAAAGTTTGGTCACTATATCGAGCCAGGATGTTTTTTCCGCCTGAATTCATTCTGCATATATAAAAATCAACCATTCGTCCGTGCATGGAGTACTGCTGTCATATATGGTCAGGCGCCCCTGCTGTTCATCTCAGTGTTCTTGACAGGCTCCAAAAGAGAATCAGTAATGTGATAGGTACCGACTTGGTGGCTCGACTCCAGCCACTTCCCCACCGACGGGATGTGGCTTCCCTCTGTCTGTTGTATAAATAGGTTCATGGCTTCTGCTCCAACGAACTCAAGTCACTGATGCCTCTGCAACTGGTGTTTACTCGTGTAACCAGACTGGCAACTGGGTCTCACCCATTCACATTTAGATCAACCAAATGCAGACGACAATTCTACTCCTTCAGCTTCTTTTCTCACACTTCCCGTCTGTGGAACTCGCTTCCTTATTCTTGCTTTCCTGACGGCTACAACCTCCAGGAATTTAAATGCAATGTCAATACCAATCTCTTAACTACTTGACTCTAGTTCTTTCTTCACCACCCTGTATATCTTTTCCTTTCTCTCTTCCTTCGCAACTGTCTTCAGTCCTATGTTCCCATCCTTCTCTTGCTCCTTTCTTGCTCGGAGTGATACGATTAAAAAAATAAAACAAAAATAAAAAATATCTTAAAACCCCAACTTTTTGGCATTAAATAACCCACAGAGGTGTTGATATGCCGTTAAACAGAACTCAAATTCAAAATACAAAACCAGAAGATATTTTCAGTTTTCTCAAATAAAAAAAAAACAAAAAAAACGAAAACTTCTTACTAAAATCTGACTAAATCAACATTCTCACTGTAACCGACTATTTTCCTGGAATTTTAATGCAATGTTAATACCAATCTCTTAACCACTTGACTCCAGTTCTTTCTAAATCACCCTGTATATCTTTTCCTTTCTCTCTACCTTTGCAACTATCGCACCTGTATCCCCATCCTTCTCCTGCTTCTTTCTAACTGGTTCGTCTTTCTCTTCACTCTCCTCCTATCTAATCTTTTTACTCTGATGTAGTCCCCCAATCTTTTTTACTCTGATGTAGCCCCCCTAATCTTTTTACTCTTATGTAGCCCTCCGCACATTAGTGGCGAAACTCGGGGTGATACAATTAAAAAAAATATATCTTCGAATTTTTGACAACAGGATTCGTCATTGGGGGCCACAATTTGAAGAGCATAAGGTATGCAGATGACTAGGTGCAGGTTGCAGATACTGAAAGAAAACTGCAGGACCTCCTACAGAAGGTAGCCGTGGAGAGTGACAACAAAGGACTACAAATAAACTGTTGGAAAACCGACTGCATGGTCATCGGCAAAAGGAGCAGCCCAAGGTGCCAAATGCAGGTGGGGGGGGGATACTAGAATCAAGCAAGTACAAAAATTTAAATAGCTAGGAAGTGTTATAACAGGAGATGGAAAGTGCGACACAGAAACCGGAGGTGAATTGGCATGGCGAAGGACGCATTCCAGAAGCTGAGTAAAGTATTAAGACACAGGAAAATTTCACTAGAAACAAAAAAGAGAGTGCGAGATTGCTATGTAATATCAGTTCTTCAATATGGCAGTGAATGCTGGACAATATCAACGGAGATGAGGAAAAAACTTGAAGCAGTGGAAATGTGGTTCTACAGAAGGATACTGTGGATATCATGGACCGAGCATGTGAGCAACGATGAGGTGATGGAAAGAATAGCAACGAAAAGAAAAGAAAGGAAAATTAATAGTGAGCATCAGGAAGAGACAACAAAAGTTCCTGGGACATACAATGAGGAAGGAGGGCTTGGAGAACCTGATACTGACAGGCCAGATAGATAGGAAAAAGAGACAAAGGAAGACAGCGATAACATATTTGAGGGGCCTGATCAGGTGGATAACAGAACGGGGGATGGGATGTGTAACAGGAGAAAGCATACTAAGAGCCACCAGAGATAGGGGGACGTGTAAAGCCATAATCGCCTACGTCCTGAAAGGACAGGGCGTATAGAAGAAGATTTATAAACAGTAGTGGAGGAAACTATAAAGTGGGTATAAAGTGGGGAATCAAATCTATGTTGTAATCAATATATAAACTGATCCCTCATTTTGTGGCCATACTAGTTTCTATACATATATATTCTAGATTTATGGGCTTGAACTAGTGGATGGCAGAGCGGGGTTTGGGTGGTGTAACAGGAGAAAATGTACTAAGAGCCACCAGGGATAGGGAGACGTGGAAAGCCATGATCGCCTACGTCCTGAAAGGACAGGGCACATAGAAGAAGATTTATAAAAATTGGTGGAGGAAATTATAATGTGGGTATAAAGTGGGGGATCAAATCTATATTATAATCAATATATAAACTGATCCCTCATTTTGTTGCGATGCTAGTTTCTATACATTTATATTCTAGATTTATGGGCTTGAACTAGTGGATGGCAGAGCGGGGTTTGGGTGGTGTAACAGGAGAAAGCGTGCTAAGAGCCACCAGGGATGAGGAGATGTGGAAAGCCATGATCGCCTATGTCCTATAAAGACAGGTTAAAAAGAAGATATATGCGAACTGTTTTTAAGAAATTATAATGTGGTTATAAAGTGGGGGATCAAATCGATATTATAATCAATATATAAACTGATCCCTCATTTTGTGTCCATGCAAGCTTCAATATATTTATATTCTAGATTTATTGGCTTGAGCTAGTGGATGGCAGAGCGGGGTTTGGGTTGCTTAACAGGAGAAAGAGCCACTAGGGATAGGGAGACGTGGAAAGTTACGATCGCCTACGTCCTGAAAGATCAGGGAACATAGAAGAAGAAGAAGAGTTTTTGGCATTTCCTACTGATGGGTTAACGCTGGTGCGTTGCTCCCATAGTCACCATTTTGTCAATTGTTTCTTTTTCTTCATTTCTTTCTTTTTTTCTCTCTCCTTAGTTTTCTTTTCTCCGGAATTTTATTATGCGTCAATGAGTGTTTATTATTCGTAGAAATGTCATCGTTTTAAAATACTTAGATACTGAGTGCTGGTACATACACGCACATGCACGCACACCCAAACACATTCTTGCATAGGCATATGTCTGTAGATGTGTATATATGAGTGCGAATACACGTATATACAAATGTATGCAGGCGCGCGTTTGCGTGAATACGTATGCATTTTTGTGTATAAAAACAATCAACACTCAAACATAAATAACCTGTGGGCCTCTACAGCAATAGCAGATGATAACGAATAAGCTGAGATAGATAGATAGATAGATAGATAGATAGATAGATAGATAGATAGATATTAACAGAGACTAAAATAGATAGATAGATAGATAGATAGATAGATAGATATTAACAGAGACTAAGATAGATAGATAGATAGATAGATAGATAGATAGATAGATAGATAGATAGATAGATAGATTAGCAATTTCCAAAATGTTAAATGCAACGTCAATGGCCATTTTTTATCTTCCTGATTCCTATCCATTTCTTATCATTTCGTCGTAACACTTTTCTTTCTCTTGCACTTTCTACATCATCATGATCGGCAAGGTTTACTTTACTGTCTTTCCCATCGTTTCACTGAGAACGCCTGCGCAGTAATGCCTTGCTTGGGGTGAAGCGATTATGAAAATAAAATAAGTATGAAAAGCGACAAATAGATAGATAGATAGATAGATAGATAGATAGATAGATAGATAGATAGATAGATAGATAGATAGATATTAACAGAGACTAAAATAGATAGATAGATAGATAGATAGATAGATAGATAGATAGATAGATAGATATTAACAGAGACTAAAATAGATAGATAGATAGATAGATAGATAGATAGATATTAACAGAGACTAAAATAGATAGATAGATAGATAGATAGATAGATAGATAGATATTAACAGAGACTAAGATAGATAGATAGATAGATAGATAGATAGATAGATAGATAGATAGATAGATATTAACAGAGACTAAGATAGATAGATAGATAGATAGATAGATAGATAGATAGATAGATAGATTAATTAACAGAGACTAAAATAGATAGATAGATAGATAGATAGATAGATAGATAGATATTAACAGAGACTAAGATAGATAGATAGATAGATAGATAGATAGATAGATAGATAGATAGATAGATAGATAGATATTAACAGAGACTAAGATAGATAGATAGATAGATAGATAGATAGATAGATAGATAGATAGATAGATAGATAGATCGATCGTCAGAGCAGAAGCCATGTAAGTATTTATAGAAGAGGCACAGGGAAGCCACGTCACGCTGGTGAGAGAGTGACTGCAGGCGGTCAGCCAAGTCGGTATTAATCACATTACTGATTTTTCGCTGTATTTTGTCAATAACCCCGAGGAGAATAGCAGGGGCACCCGACCAGATGTGGCAGCAGTACTCAATACACGGGCGGATGGTAGATTTATATAAGTGCAGGATAGATTCTGACGGAAAGAATTTCCGGGCCCTGCACAGAGAGCCGACTTTCATAGCAGCGGATTTAGCAATGGATTCGACGTAGTCATTCCATGCAATTTGTTATATATATATTAGATTATCTATATATTATATAGGCGCGGTACTTATTTGAAAGCGCTCAATATCAGTGATAGAGCTGACATATTCATATAGATAAATGTGAGTTTGTAATCCTGGGTTTCAATCTTTTGAAATAAACCTAGCGTAACAAACTCACAGCTATTCAACTGAATGTATATATAGACTCTATATCCATTGGGCCATGTGTCCTTGAGGACCGGAAAAAAGAACATCCTAAATGTCGTAAACCTGGCAATAATGATGAGGACAACAGTCTAAACAGTGCAAATAATGAAAATGATGCTTGTTTTGACTCGTTCTCACTTTTTCACTCACATGGTCTTTCACTCAAAAAGGTTTAGAGGTTGGTGTAAAGCTATTAAAACCCAAACTAATCTTTTTTCTTTATTAATGACTGTTTCACTGCAGATATCGTTTAACTAAACCAGATCCATAACATTGATTAAGTACAATGTTTCTTGAATTTCGTAAACTTTCATTGAAGGTAATGAAAGTCTACAGAATTCATACCTTGATTTACCTCCCCCCACTATTTCTTATGGTCTATGGCATGTGGTCTTCCAAAATGAAAATAGGTGAAGCAATTTCAACAAAAAATTATCTTCAATTATATTTGATACTGCAGTCTGGTTTATGATGAGCCATTTCTCAAGTGACTTGGCTGGGACTATGTACAATAATTACAATTCGAAGAAAAAAAACTATATTTTTCATGCGTCATATTTTTGTGGTTAAACTTTGCCAAATCTTATTTATTCTCTTGGGTAGGGACAGCTTTCTATGAAGATGGCATTTACAGAGATATCTTATATGGGTACGTGCAATTACCCTTGGAAAAGGTATTAATCCGTCTCTTCCCTCTAGTTATAGGTTAAATATCAGAACAGATTAAGTTCTGTAGCCTTGGTTTAGCAACCAGTCTATTTCAGAAAGCAATGTCAACCTACTGCGGGATAATCTTCTGCCCAGTCAGTCATGTCTCTTTCGAGACATGATCACCCAAAACGTGTATCACGTATGACACTTAATTGACTGAATATAATAGTTGGAAACATGATTAAGGCGTCTACCGGGCATAAAGTGGGGGATCAGTTTTATATTGTTGTGAAGTAATAAACTGATCACCTACTAATTTCTACTTAATAATATAATACATCTCTGCCCCCCTCTAGCTATGAGTAAAATAATAGGACAGATTGGGTTCTATAGCTTTGGCTGGCAACCAGTCTACCGCAGAAAGTAATAGCAACCTGCTGCGGGATAAACTTCTGTCCAGTCAGTCATGTCTTTTTCGAAACATGATCGCCCAAGTGTGTATCACGTATGGCACTTAACTGACTGACTGACTTATATGGGTGTTTTCAAAATCTTTCCCAATTCTCATAATCTATCTCAATAGCCACTGAAGTTTTAATTGTGGTCTTATGGTACATCGACGACTCTATAATAGTCATGCAATGCTAATTTGTTATTGGCAGACAGAGTGTTAACAAAAAATGAAAATGACTTGGTATTGAAAAGAAATAACAGGAGCTCCTAGAGTACATAGTAAAAAAAGCAAGGAACAGCCCAATATATTAACTTCTTCTTCTATGTGCCCTGTCCCTTCAGGACGTAGGCGATCATGGCTCTCCACTTCTCCCTATCCCTTGTGGCTCTTAGTATGTTTGCTCCTGTTGCTCCTGGCAACCCCCGTTCCGTCATCCACCTGATCAGACCCTATGGAGTTTAAATCAAGCTTTTTGTAAAAGCAAGACTCACACCCAGTTACCAAAAATCTGCTCTGAACGCAATAAAATCAAAAGAGTCTTTTTTTTATATATAATTATGTCGCCCCAAGCAAGGCAATTTACTGCCACTGTTTTGCACGGGGTTACATAGGAGGAAAGTTATGAGAAAGAGTGACAGGTTATAGAGGATGTCAACAATTGGGTAAGAGAAGGATGTGAGCTTTCGGCTCACATGAGCCATCTTCAGAGAGGTAGTTTAAACTGAAATATTATAAAATCCACCATCACCGACGATTTTATTTTGTGTTGACATAAAACTCCGCTTGGCAACGGCAATAGTTACCAAAAATAATAAACGCAGTTTTCATGTGAGCCGAAAGCTTAGAAGAAAACCAATAAATAATTATCCAAATGTTGGAGAATTTTTGTCTTTATTTTCAACTGAAATTAAAGCAAAAATACGACGTTTAGAACGGCTCACGATTAAACATAATAGACATTCATTGTCTCTTATATTTAATAGCATATGTTTAGAAAATTACTTGCTGCCTCGATATACTAAATATATATATATATTATCGATTTTCTGCACTATTGTAAGAACTGCAACCTTGAAACTTCTGAATATCGTTTCTTATGTCTTTGTATATGAATGTATTAAATTCGATTAAAATCGGACCACTCCTTCTATAACCCGATTTTTTCGATTATTGATTTTCGCTATTTATCGGGAGTACCTCAACACAAAACCTAGCTAAGAACACTCGCAGACGCTTATAATCAGTCAGTTAAGTGGCATACGTGATACACGCTTGGGTGATCATGTCCCGAAAGAGACATGACTGACTGGGCAGAATATTATCCCGCAGTAGGTTGCCATTGCTTTCTGCGGTAGACTGGTTGCCGACCAAGGCTATAGAACCCAATCTGTCCTGTTATTTAACCCATAACTGGAGGGATGAGACGGATTAATACCTTTCCCAAGGGTATTTGCGCGTAAGTGAATGCAATGAATTCAGTTGGAATTTGAACTCGACTCCCCGGTTTCTCGTTCCGAGCCGATATCCAATGCACCACAACGCACATCCTGACGCTTATAGTACAATTGTGTAAATTTTCAAGAAAATCGGTTCAGCCGTTTTGGAGTCTATTGTAAGAAATGCAACCTTGAAACTAAATGTAGAATAATAGTTAAAGAAGAAAAGGAGAAGAAGAAAGAAAAAGAAGCAGAAATAGAAGGAAAGAAGGAGAAGACGAAAAGGAGAAGAAAATGAGTAGAAAAAGAAAAAACAGAAGAAGACAAGGAATAAAAAAAGAAGAGAAGAACAAAAGGTAGAATATATATGTTGAACAGGTTTGCCTCCCAGAGAGTAAATCACTACGCCTGCTTGGCCTGACACTCTCAGAGGACCTCAAGTGGAATGACTACGTCGAATCCATTGCTAAATCCGCAGCTTTGAAAGTCGGCTCTCTGTGCAGGGCCCGAAAATTCTTTCCGCCTGAATCTATCCTGCAATTATATAACTCCACCATCCGCCCGTGTATTGAGTATTGCTGCCACATCTAGTCGGGTGCCCCTTCTATTCTCCTCGGAGTTCTTGACATAATCCAGCGAAGAATCTGTAATGTGATTGATACCGACTTGGCTGACCGCCTGCAGTATCTCTCTCACCGGCGTGACGTGACATCCCTGTGTCTCTTCTATAAATACTTTCATGGCTAAATACATTCATCTGACGAACTTAAATCACTGGAAACCCCCTAGATGTGAATTTGCACGAGATACTAGATTGGCAACTAGGTCCCACCCTTTTACAGTGAAACCGATGAAATGTAACCGCAATTTCTACTCCAACAGCTTCTTTCCTCGCACTTCCCGCCTGTGGAATTCCCAACCGCATGCTTGCTTCCCCGACGGCTACAACCTCCAGGAGTTTAAATGTAAGGTCGATAGACACCTCCTAACACACTAACTCACACCCACTCTCTCCAACTCTCTCCCTATGTACATCCTAAGTCGTCCTTCACCCTCCTTCTGACATTTCCCATACCCAATCCCTCTATGTAAAACCCTGCGCTATAGTGGCAGTGGAATGCCTTGCTTGGGGTGACACGATTAAAAAAAAAAAAGAAATAATACCAGTTGTGCCAGAAAAGTTGAAAACCAACTCTCATTCCGACGAGATTTGTATGAGATTAAAAAAAAAACAAAGCAAAACAAAAAAACAAACAAACAAAAAAAAAACGACACAATTTCCTCTGAAGGAATTCTCACCCAGTTTTTCGGTTGATTCCCACGAAATGTTCAACACGTTCTAATTGGCTGAGCCAGGACGACCAGTAAACCAATTCTTACAAATAACATCATTTGAAGACATTGAAATTGATATTTATATAACGTAAGTATTCTTCTTCTTCTTCATGTGTCGTGTCCCTTCAGGACGTAGATAATCATGGATTTTCACTTGCCCATATCCCTTATCGCTCTTAATATGTTTCCTTTCGGTATCTCCCCCGAGCCCGACATTGCTACGCCTGATCAAGTTCATCAAGTAGGTCTCACGCTGCTTTCCCCTGTCTCTCTTTTCTGTGAGTATCAGGTTCTCCAAGTCTCCCTTCCTCTTTACGTGTCCCAAAAACTTCAGTTGTTTCTTTCCTGGTGTCAAGTATATGTCTAATTTTCGCTTGTATTCTCTCCAAACCCACGTCGTTCCTAACATGTTCGGTTCATGGTATCATCCTCAGCATCCTTCTGTAGAGCAACATTTCAGTTGCTTCGAGTGTTTCCTTCTTCTTTGAGGAGATCGTCTACAATTCGATGCCATATAGGAGGACAGATATCACGTAAAAGCCCAGGACTGTTTTCTATGTCGCCAACGAAATTTTCTGTCTCCTGCTCAGCCTTTGAAAGGGGTCTTTGGCCCTGCCAATCCACCTTCCGGTTTCTTTTTTTCTAAAGAATTCACCAGGATGTACTGAAAATTTCTCAAAATTCCTCCAAGCACCAGATTTCTGTCTGAAATTCTTAGTCCAGCCGAAAAATATCTAATGCGCCCTTGAAGGCCAGGTAAATTTGTTGCATTCATTTACTTTGAGACGGATTAAAATCCTTCCTTCTCCCTCCAGCCATGGGTTAGCACGACAGATTATGTTCTGTAACCTTGGTTGGCAACCAGTCTACTTCAGAAAGTAATACAAATTTACTGTGAGAAAATCTTACGCCCAGTCAATCATGTCGCTTTCGAGACATGATCGCCCAAGCGTGTATCAGTTCAGTCAGTTAAGTGATATTTTCTATCCTGCTCTATAAACTATAGCTGAAAGGAGAAGAGACGGATAGTATTAATAAGTAGTAATTAGTGGGGAATCAGTTTATTACTTAATAACAATAGAAAACAGATCCCCCACTTTTTGCCAAATAGAAACATTACTTATGTTTCCAACTATTATCTTCATTCAGTCAGTTAATTGCCATACATGACACACGCTTTGGACGATCATGTCTCGAGAGAGACATGACTGACTGTGCAGAAGATTTTCTATCCTGCTCTTTTAACTATAGCAGAAGGGAGAAAAGACGGATTGTATTAATAAGTAGTAATTAGTGGGGAATCAGTTTATTACTTAACAACAATAGAAAAATGATCCCCCACTTTTTGCCAAATAGAAGCAACTTGTGTTTCCAACTATTATCTTTATTCAGTCAGTTAATTGTCATAGGTGATACACGAGTTCGAATTCCAGTTGAATTCCTCGCATTCACCTACACACAAATATCCTTGTGAAGGGTATTAATCCGTCTCTTCCCTCCAGTTATGGGTTAAATAATAGGACAGATTGGGTTCTATAGCCTTGGCTTCAACCAGTCTACCGCAGAAAGCAATGGCAACATACTGCGGGATAATCTTCTGCCCAGTCAGTCATGTCTCTTTCGAGACATGATCGCCCAAAGCGTGTATCATGTATGGCACTTAACTGACTGAATGAAGATAATAGTTGGAAAAATAAGTAAAGCTTCTACTGGTAAAAAATGGGGGATCAGTATTCTATTGTTATTAAGTAATAAACTGATCCCCCACTAATTACTACTTATTAATACAATCCGTCTCTTTTCCTTTCAGCTATAGTTTAAAGAGCAGGATAGAAAATCTTCTGCCCAGTCAGTCATGTCTCTTTCGAGACATGATCGCCCAAGTGTGTATCACGTATGGCACTTAACTGACTGAATAAAGATAATAGTTGGAAACATAAGTAAAGCTCCTACTGGTAAAAAATGGGGGATCAGTATTCTATTGTTATTAAGTAATAAACTGATCCCCCACTAATTACTACTTATTAATACAATCCGTCTCTTTTCCTTTCAGCTATAGTTTAAAGAGCAGGATAGAAAATCTTCTGCCCAGTCAGTCATGTCTCTTTCGAGACATGATCGCCTAGGCTTGTATCACGTATTGCAATTAACTGACTGATATGTCACGAGATTTCCCGAGAAAATTCAGTGTGTTGAGCTGGTATTTCAACTCCACTCGCTTTCCCACCGTGGCTTCTCTGTGTCTATTCTATAAATATTTTCATGGCACTTTTTCTGGTGAGCTTTCCACTTTGGTGCCGCGACTGCATGGATTTAGGTCTCACCGTGTTACAATTGAACGAGATAGATATCACCGGAACTAGTATTCCAATCATTTCTTTTCTCCTTTGGGGAATTTTTCTTCCACTTTCTTGTTTCTCTGTCATCTAGTTGCAACCCATAAAGGTTACTGCAGTCTCTCTCCCACCGGCGAGACGTGGCTTCCCTGTCTCTTCTATAAATACTTTCACGGCTTCTGCTCCGATGAACTTAGGTCACTGGTGCCCCCTAAATACGAATTTGAACGTGATACTAGATTAGCAACTAGATCCCACCCTTTTACAGTGAAACCGATAAAATGCAGCCATAACTTCTACTCCAACAGTTTCTTTCCTCGCACTTCCCGACTGTGGAATTCTCTTCCAAACGATTGCTTCCCCGACGGCTACAATCTCCAGGAGTTTAAATGTAAGGTCAATAGACACCTCCTAACACACTAACCTGCTCCCATTCTATCAAGCACTCTTCCCATCTGCCCAACCCTCATCCTCGCTATCCTTACTCATCTGTCACCTTCCTCCTGACATTCCCTATGTCTAACCACTCCTTCTCTTTACCTTCCCCTATGTAGCCCCATGCGCAATAGTGGCAGTGGAATGCCTTGCTTGGGGTGAGATGATTAAAAAAAAATCACCAAAACAGAGGTTGGGACTAATAGTATTTCAACAAATACAAAACTCTCAGACCGCCTGAAGTAGATATACTCTTATATACTCTAGTCAGTATAATCACAATCACTCAGTATTTATCTGCCTCCCCACATAGGCAGAATGCAGCACAAAGTCATTTTAAAGTGGTGTCTCCGGCCAAAAAATCCCGTTGACCCTGCACAAGGCAGGGTCAGAGATACTGCTGATTTTCCCCAGTCGAGGCTTTACACTTCGGCTGAGTTTCGTCTGGGTTTCTCCTGCCCGTAGCCAGTAAGGCAGACAGACAGGGATGACTGCTAATCAGTATAATCACTCAATATTCACATAGGTGAAATGCGGCACAAGGCCATTTTGAAAGTGGGGTTTCAGAGCCCTTAAGCTCGGCCTAAAATATCCCGTTGACCGTGCACAAGGCATCGTCAAAGCTATTGTTGATTATCCCCAGTCGAGGCTTTACACTTCGGCAGAGTTTCGCCTGTGTATCTCCTGCCCGTAGCCAGTAAGGCAGACATACATTGATGAGTGCTAGTCAGTATAATCCATCACACTCTACCCCAATAGCGTCCACGGATCTAAGAGAATAGGAACATCCCATTCCTGTATAATGATAGGTAACACTACTACTGTCAAAAATTTAAATGCAACGTCCATCGACCGCCGTCTTCTGCCTTCCAGAGACATTCATTTTTTTCGTCTCGTATTTCCTCATTAATAATTGATGTTTGTTTTTTGTCTTGTTTTTTCTCTCAAAAACCTCCTTGTGTCTTAGTAGTATTAACGTATTCAACAAAGATAAATGATTAATATATATATATATATATATATATATATATATATGAGTAATGATGTCAAGTCAGTGAATAGCGATGATAATACAAGATCTACTTAATATAAAATATTAAGTGTTAGATCTCTATAGAGTGCTCAGTGGATCTTATCCAGAGCAATATGATATTTATGAAGAAAAACTCAACACATCATATAAAGTGGTTATAAATTATAATTCATCTCTATGAACTAAATTAGCTCATTTCTTCAGACCACGCTATATTCGTTCCATTCGATACGAATATTTCCCCGGAATAAACATTTTTTAAAAAAATAAAATGGAAATGACCATAAAAAAAATTACACGCTCACTCACAAGCAGATGAATACGTATACACATATAGCTCTACATATGAACACACTTACGCATACACACTTATATCCAAATACACATATGCCTATACTTATACATATGTCATGCAAATGCGTCTGTGCGTACGCCAGTAGCCGAGAGTGTTCAAATTCATTTCTGAATGTACGATGTGTAGATGCGTGAGTGGCTACTGCTTTTATAAAGTATACCATTCGTCTGTAGTGCTCAATCGAAGTGTAGAGCGTGTATATAATTTGCATACAATTATAATTATAATCAAGCGTACCCATATAAACGGAGCATGCATATAACTAGGTGCCTCCATGTACACAAAAAAATACATATAACCATACAACTATGTGCACCTATATATACGTAAAATATCTATATTAAAATACATCCATAATTACAAAATACAAAGTAGGACACTTAAATTCATACATAATACAAAGTCATTGCATATACTGCCATGTATACCAATCACATGGCATATCACCAATTTTATTTCTTCAATCGTTAAAATCCTCCAATGAATGATCAACTCAAAATAGGGATGAATCGGCAAGTATGACGGAATGGGGTAATTAAAGATTCTATGTGATAGATTATTTAAATTTATTTTTATGACAGCATTTAAAAATTATTTCATTTCTCTGGTTTAATAATTAGCTAGTTTCTCTTAATCTTTTACTATTCTAATCTTTTTCTTTAAGCATAAATTACATGTTTCAGAAGATGTTGGGTGTTTGCGATTTACCTATAATCTTTCATTTAATACGTGCGTAGAGAATTCTGTCTTTTAATTCCTAGAAATGTTTATAAAAGCGGTTTGATATTTCAAGTGAGGGTTTAGAAAAAGATTGCTTATGATTATATAGACGTTGTTTTCATGGTCTGGCGGAAATTTCAATGTATACTTTTTTCTTGTTTCTGTGTTCACTAGAGATATGCTTGGTATAAGAATTATTCGGATTTGCAGGGCAGCCCAAAATGACAAATACAGGTGAGCGACTCTAAAATCAAGCAGGTACAAAAATTTAAATACCTGGGAAGTGTTCTAAGAGAAGACAAAAAGTGCAACACAGAGATCCGAAGGCGAATTGGCATGGCGAAGGAAGCATTCCAGAAGTTGAGTAGAGACAGGAAAATTTTCAACGGATCTATTCAACTTGTACAGGGAGACTATTCTGAGGACCCTAGATGTTATGCCAGAATTTGTTATCGGAGGACACAATTTGAACAACATAAGGTACGCAGATGATACAGTGCTGATAGAAGACACGGAAAGGTAACTACAAGACCTCCTACAGAAGGTAGCTGAAGAGAGTGACAAGAACGGACTACAAATATAACTGCAAGAAAGCTGAATGCATGGTCATCAGCAAAAAGGGCAGCCTCAAATGCCAAATACAGGTGAGGCACTCTAAAATCAAGCAGGTACAAAAATTTAAATACCTACGAAGTGTTCTAACAGAAAACGGAAACTGCGACACAGAGATCCGAAGGCGAATTGGCATGGTGAAGGAAGCATTCCAGAAGTTGAGTAAATTAAGAAACAGGACAATTTCGCTAGAAACAAAGAAGAGACTACTGGATTGCTATGTGATGTCAGTTCTTCAATATGGCACTGAATGTTGGACAATATCATCAAAGATGAAGGAAAAACTGAAATGTGGTTCTACAGAAGGATGATGCGGATATCATGGATCGAGCATGTTAGCAATGACGAGGTTTTGGAAAGGATGGAATCGAAAAGGAAATCAACACTGAGCATCAAGAAGAAACAGCTAAAGTTCCTAGGACATGCAATGAGGAAAGAGGACTTGGAGAACCTGATACTAACAGGCCAGATAGAGGGAAAAGTGACAGGGGAAAGCAACGGATAACATATTTGAAGGACCTGAGCAGGTGGATGACGGAACGAGGGTTGCATGGTGCAAACAGGAGAGAGCGTGCTGAGAGCCACCAGGGATAGAGTGACGTGGAAAGCCATGATCACCTATGTCCTGAAAGGACATGGCACTTAAAAGAAAAAGGTATACCGCCAACTGGACATTTGTTTTGACACGACAGTTACAGGACGTGGTACTGTTTGTTGATTGTTATAAAATTTATTTAGTATATTATTATTGTGTGAGTTAATGATACTATTAATGTTGTTAGTGCAGGAATAACTAATTTTTAATGTTTTCCTATTCAAAATCTGTTCTGCTTATACTTTTTGTCGATCAGTTTTAGAAAGTGTTGATCGATATTAATATTAGATAGTTGACAGAAAGGTGGTGGGGGTTGAAAGCAAATTACATTTCTTTTTTGATTTTTAAATTTATTTGTTCCGGTATTCTTGGAGGTTTCTATGTAGCATACTTCCTGTTTAAAGCAACTGTATTTAGGGCGATATTATAAGAAGTCTTATTTTTATTGAAGATTTTTCTATTAGAGGATAACATGTTGATCCTAGCATTTACGATGGCAGGAATATGTTTAATTATATGTTGGGGATCGTTAGAGCAAACATTTATGTAGGTTAGGGCTTCATTGTTTTTTTTCCATTCGACAAACTTAAAGTAATATCTAAAAAGTCGACTATTTTTAGATTGGAAGAAATTTCTATCTTAAATCCAAGTAATTTAAAGACCCTGAGATGAGAGTGGACCATTACTATTAGGGAAAATAGTAAGTCCATCATCCCTATGTAGACCGATTTCTTTGATGAATGTTTAATATATAAATTCCTATCAAATCTGCGATTTTAGCAGAATCAAATGCACCCATGATGACATCAAAGTTATCACCGTGAGTTTTTAACGGCGTAGAATTATTATTATTATTTTTTTAATCATTTCACCCCGAGCAAGGCGGAAACGCCACTGATGTGCAGGGGGTTACATAAATGTAAAAAGATTAATTAGAAAAGAGTGAGGAGTACAAACTAGTTAGAAAGGAACAATAGAAAGCAGGTGCGATGACAGATACATAGGTGGAGAGAAAGGGAAGGTTATACAGGGGAGGGGAGAGAGCTAGAGGCCAGTGGTTAGTAGATGAGTATTGACTTTGCATTTAAATTTCTGGAGGTTGTAGCCGTCAGGAAAGCAAGAATACGGGAGCGAATTCCACAGGCGGGAAGTGCGAGATTATTAGATAATAATGATGTCCTAAAAGCCAATATAATTGTGGACACTTCATCACTGATTGTAACAAAGTTCTTCGCGAAATTTAAACTATCCAACAACAGATCGTTTGAAATGGCGGGTTAGAAATCCATAATGTCGAATTCGATGAAGGTCGCTCTCTCTTTGTTTTTAATGCTTTTATACCATGTAATTGTATTTGTAGTATCCTTCTACAGATTGACAACGGAAGATTCTTGTATGGAGTCCGTTACGTTTTAAATTATATTTTTAGAGATAAGCCATAGATCTGTGTTGGATGGTTTAATCAATCTCGTTTGCAGTTTATTATCAAAATTGTGTTTTTTGTATTTAAAAAGTAAGTATGCATTTTTCAGGTGGATTTTTCCCATCCTGCTTTCAATCTTAAATTTACTTCCAAATTCAGCCACATCTCGGCTGATATTTGATACAGTCTTCTTGATCTCTATCAACTTCATAAGTACTTTTTGTGATAAGTACCTGACAGCAGGAGAAATTGACTTTATAGATGTTTCTGGATTTACCCACTCTGATCCATAAGTCCTGGGATTGACTTTATAGATGTTTCTGGATCTACCCACTCTGATCCATAAGTCCTGGGATTGACTTTATAGATGCTTCTGGATCTACCCACTCTGATCCATAAGTCCTGGGATTGACTTTATAGATGTTTCTGGATCTACCCACTCTGATCCATAAGTCCTGGGATTGACTTTATAGATGTTTCTGGATCTACCCACTCTGATCTATAAGTCCTGGAATTGACTTTATAGATGTTTCTGGATCTACCCACTGTGTTCCATAAGCCCTGGAATTGACTTTATAGATGTTTCTGGATCTACCCACTCTGATCTATAAGTCCTGGGATTTTTTAATTTCTTTAATATCCTGATCTACCTTGTGGAAGAATTTATTTTACGATCTTCTGAACTTGATGATTTTGACTAAGATAAACACACACACACACACACACACACACACACACACACACACACACACACACACACACACATATATATATATATATATACATAATCATTTCACCCCAAGCAAGGTATTCCATTGCCACTATTGCACAGGGAGTTACATAGAGGAAAGTGCCGAGAAAGAATGGTTAGTTATAGGAAATGTCGGAAGGAGGGTGGTAGACGGATGAGGATACCGAGGGTGGGGGTTGGGTAGATGGGTAGAATCTTTGAGGGATTGGATGCGAGTTAGTGTGATAGATGTCTGTTAACCTTACATTTAAATTCCTGGAGTTTGTAGCTGTCGGGGAAGCAATTATATGAAAAGGAATTTCACAGACGGGAAGTGCGAGAAAAGAAGCTATTAGAGTAGAAATTGCGGTTACATTTTATCTGTTTCACTGTAAAATGGTGGGACCTAGTTGCCAATCTAGTATCTCTTGTAAATTCATACCTAGGGTCACCTGTGAACTAAGTTCATCGGAGCAGAAGTCGTGAAAGTATTTATAGAAGAGTCACAGGGAAGCCACATCACGCCAGTGAGAGAGTGACTACCAAGTCGGCATCGATCACATTACAGATTCTCCATTGTATTTTGTCAAGGACCCCGAGAAGAATAGCAGGAGCACCCGACCAGATGTGGCAGCAGTATTCAATACACGGGCGGATGGTAGATTTATAGATGTGCAGGATGGACTTAGGCGGGAAAAACTTCAGGGCCCTGCACAGAGAACCGACTTTCAAAGCAGTGGATTTAGCAATGGATTCGATATAGTCCTTCCACTTGAGGTCCGCTGAGAGTGTGAGGCCAAGGAGGCGTACCGTTTTACTCTCAGAGAGGCAGGCCTGTTCCATGCTAAATGGAGGTAGGAGCGATTGTCTATGATGGTTAATTGAAAGCAGCTTCGTTTTGGAAGCATTAAAATTTACGAGCCATTTCTTACCCCAGTCCACCACGGATTGGAGGTCCTTCTCGAGCTCGGCTGCGAGGTGCGCTTTATTGCCTACACCGGAGTTTTGATCGAGGCGAGAGTAAACTGTGGTGTCATCGGCGTACATGCCTGCTTGGGATCTTATAATATCGGGGAGATCCATAATGTAGATCAGAAAGAGCGTAGGACCTAGGATAGAGCCTTGAGGCACACCTGCGTTCGTACGGTAGTTTTGGGAGGCATGTATGTTTAATACTGCCTTCAATGTGCGATTAGAGAGGAATGACTGAATTAGGTCAAACAAATGTCCAGTTATACCATAGCTCCGCAGTTTGCGTAGAAGGCCAGCATGCCAGACTCTGTCGAATGCTTTGGAGATATCAAAGGCAACGGTTCGGGCTTCGCCATTCTTGTCGAGAGCCTGATACATATACTCGGTGATGTGGCCGTTAGCATATCAGCAGTAGACCTGATGAAGCGGAAACCATACTGTTTGTCTGAGAGAAGCCTGTGGGCTGTGAGATGTTGAACCATCTCGGTGTTGATAATGGCTTTGAACACTTTGCCAAAGATCGGAAGAAGGCTGATAGGGCGGTAATTTGCGGGATCCAAGGGTTCTCCAGTATTCTTAAATATAGGAACTACAGAGGAAGACTTCCAACAGGCAGGAAAGCAAGAAGCAGATAGACAGGACTTGTAGAGTTTAGAGAGGACAGAGGAGAGTTCAGGGGCATATTTCTTCAAGACTATGATTGGGATTCCATCTCCTCCGCTTGCTTTGTGGGGTCAAGTTTAGAGATTATGTTAGAGACCAGCAAAGGGGTAATGTGGACGTCATTCAGTTGAGCCTCAGTTCTAGGTGGGAAGTCGTGTGTAGGTACTCCAGACGAATCCAGTCTCGAATTAGTAGAAAATCTACGAGCAAAGCATTCAGCCTTGTCCGCTGAGGAGGTGAGGACCTCAAATTCATTGATTAGGTGGGTATTGAGGTTTTACTCTTGTTAAGCACATTTTTGTAGAGTCGCCAGTAGTCTTTGGCGCCGAACTTACAGGATGCTATGCGTTGCTTCATTCTGGCAACAAACAACATCTTAGCTTCGTTAAATATCTTTTTACACTTATTACGAGCTGAGGCAAAAAGGCGCCTGTTTTGGTCCGACGCGTGGCTTCGAAAGAGTCGGAAGAAGTGATTCCGGTGGGCAATGGCGGCCGAGCAAGCGGGCGAGAACAAGGGAGACGAACGGGATTTAAGCTGAAATTTCCTGGCTGGGTTGAAAGTATCGATGCCAGCCTTAAGCCAAGAGAAGACCTCGGATGCACAGTCCTCGACGGGAAGACTAAAAACGTTGTTCCAAGGGACGTAACACAGGAAGTCACGGAACGAATCCCAGTCTGCTCTTTGATAGCAGTAGGATATTCTGCTGGTCTGGGTTTTTTGGGTAGAGTGAGAGTGAAATGAGATGTTGACGGAAACTACGGCGTGGTCAGAGTTTCCGAGAGGGCAGGACTGCTTGGTAGTGCAAGAGTCTGGGATGGAAGTGAATCAGAGGTCTAGTAGTGAGTTCCTTCCGTTAGGATTATTGGAGAAACGCGTGGGGAAATCCACCACTTAGGTAAGAGATTGGGTGATTGAAAAATTCATGGTGTGAACACCAGCAAGATCGGTGACCGAGTTTTCCAGCCACTTTGTGTGGTGGGCGTTAAAGTCACCAAACACAAATATATGGGCAGATGGATGGGAAGAAATGGCTTTGTCGATATTGTTAGAGGTGCTATCAAGTACAGAACAGTCAGAGGAGGTGGCGGAGCGGTAGAAAAAGAAGAAATAGCTAACCGAGCCTAGGAGTGAGAGACGGAAGCACATGAAAGAATGATCCAGGGATTCAAGGGAGGTCACCCTAGTTAGAGGGAGGTGTTCGCTGACATAGACACCGATCCATGCATATGGACATTGGAGTCCTTCCTGAAGAGGGGAAGGTAACCAGGAACCTAAAATTCAGAATGGGCATAGAAAGGTCAATATCGTTTCACATAGGGCTAGGTGAGTTAGTTTGAAAGAATGATTCTACGCTGGAAAAGTTAGTGCGGATACCTCGTATGTTTGCGAAGGAGACGCAGACAGGTTTGGGCGTTTTCTGACTAGCTGGTTTAGTTTTGCTATTTTGTTTGCTTGTTTTTATAGTGATTTAATTAGAGAGAGAGAGAGAGAGAGAGAGAGAGAGAGAGAGAGAAAGAGAGAGAAGGGTCTAGAGTAGAATCAGTCGGTCACTGTTTGCAGCATGTGAAGGATGTAGACTGACGCAGCCTGCAGCACAATGTGGCCTCGGCGTTGCCCACCTTAGTTTCATGCAGGGACGCCCGACCATGCGCGATATGGCACTACAGGAACCCCGATATTATTCAACTGTTGATCAGAGCAGCCTCTCAAGACGCTAAGCAATAGTTCGGGCTCCTAACTACCAGTCGGATGCAGCAACCAGGAAACTGCCAACCCGGTACCCTCAGAATGAATAGACGTTGCCACCATACTCAGTAACTGCAAATAGCTTCCGGCTGAACAAACACTAAGACAAAAGGAGAAGGGAAATGGACCGGGAATCCCTTCCTAAACAAGAAACAAGGCGATCACCTCTACTCCTGTTCAAAAGAAGGGGGTGGAGTGTGAAACCGGGCGATAGTAGGTACTATCTACTCCAATTTTTAAAAAAAATACTCAGTTTTAACTTAGTAAAGTCGAAAGAATTCTTGAAAATTAAAATAATTTACAGAAAATTGTCTAAATCTACCGTAAAAATAGCAAAATACTTAAATTAGTAACAATAAGAAAAACAAAAAACCAAAAAACCAAAAGCAAATACCGATTTAACTAACTTACCATATGCAGAGAACATGACCTGAAAGTTGAGTGAAAATTTCGGATGACAATCATGCCAAAATACAATTCAGCTCTTTTTTTTTTTTTTTTTTTGTTAATTCTGTAGGAGAGTCAACTCTGCTAAGTAGCCAGAACGAGTGCGAGGGACAGGGAAAGAGAGTGAGAGAATACAGAGCATGCGTCCGATGTCCAGGTTGAAGTGGGAGGGTTTAAAATGACCAATAGTCAAACACAAGCTACACTTACATTCTTGAATAGAACGACATTGCTAAGAAAATAAATAAATAAATAAAACCTCAACCCGTTTATATCGAAAGAATCCTTGAAAGTTAAAATAATTTACAGAAAATTGTCTAAATGTACCGTAAAAGTAGTAAAATAATTAAATTAGTAACAATAAGAAAAAAACAAAACAAAAGCAAACACCGATCTAACTTACCGTGTGCAGAGAAAATATCCTTTTCGAAGTGATCTAGCAGCTTGTTATATATATATATATATATATATATATATATATATATATATATGTGTGTGTGTGTGTGTGTGTGTGTGTGTGTGTGTGTAAAAATATACTCAGTTATAATCTGAGATTAAGAACAGAATGGTTAAATAAAGTAAAGACAAGAGGAAAAGTGTATTTTAAATCGCCTACGAGTTTCGTCCTGTGATGGACTTTATCAAGGCAAAAAGACGAAATGAGCTTTATTCTAAATTACGTATCTATAAACAAATAGTGTTGGCAACTACAAATTTGATACACTCATAGACAAAGACATAAGAAACGATATTCAGAAGTTTCAAGGTTGCAGTTCTTACAATAGTGCAGAAAATTTGATATCGATACCAGGAAATCAAAATTTGACTTACATCCATTCATTTTTCTTTCAGTCTACGGTTTCACTTTAACTGGAAACAACTATTGCTTTTTAATCTTTCGTGCCAACGTCCAAAGAGTCTGAGCTCCAGGACCATGGATTAGTTTTAAAGCTTTCATTACACCCGAGCAACACCGGGCTATACTGCTAGCAATATATATATATATATATATATATATATATATATATATATATATATAAATTTATTTATAAATGGAAATTTGTCTCTGTGTGTGTCCATTAGCTATAGACCTCGAAACGATTGAACCGATTTTCTTGAAAATTTACACAGTTGTACTATAAGCGTCTGCGGGTGTTCTTAGCTTGGTTTTGTGTCGAGATACCCCCGATAAATATCGAAAATCGATAATCGAAAAAATCGGGTTATAGAAGGAGTGGTCCGATTTTAATCAAATTTCATACACTCATAGACAAAGACAAAAGAAACGATATTCAGAAGTTTGAAGGTTGCAGTTCTTACAATAGTGCAGAAAGTCGATAATATATTTATAAAAGGCAAGATGTTTGTGTGTGTGTGTGTCTGTTTATCTGTCTGTATGTCCTTTATACAAGTCCACAATTTTTATCCGATTCTCACCAAACTTCACACAAATATTCTTTAGGCTGAGTCTGAGCTCCAGGACCATGGATTAGTTTTAAAGCTTTCATTACACCCGAGCAAAAACCGGGCTATACTGCCAATATATATATATATATATATGTGTGTGTGTGTGTGTGTGTGTGTGTGTGTGTGTGTGTGTGTGTGTGTGTGTAAACTTGTCGCTTAAAGTTATTAATACGTAAGTGAATATAATGAACTCGATTGGAATTCGCCCTTCCGATGTCTCAGTCCTAGCCTCTTACCATAGTGCCATCTCACATTGCGAATATATCCAAACCAATCCAATTCGGAGACTGTACTTAAGCAAGATAGCATTCTATTGGAACATTGCCACTATTTTTATACAAAAAGAGATATAACTGCCATTTCTATGCGATAAAAAAAGTCTCTATTATATTCAAGTCTACAAGAATATTTGGCTCATATTTTCAAAGAAAAACTCAATTCTCATGTCATTTTATTTGAATCTGGATACCGACTTCGTCTGGCGCTAGAAAAAAAATCAAACAAACAAGGAAGTCCGTGGGCGATTTATTGAAATCCGTTCCGCTGTCGATGTCTGCAGCTAATGATGTAGATCAACGCCAATTTCAAATTTATAGTTTCTTTTTAATATTAAATTCTTGCGTTCCGAGTCGCCGCTGGCATTAGAAACTCGAACCCCAGCTTCCCTTTAAAGACTGTATCAGCAAAAGACGGTTTATTGCTTTTAATCTACTAGAAGAACAGCGGTCGCATTAGTTCTGAAAAGTAACGGTAGGATGATAGCTTCTCTCTGTCTTTTCTCAAATATATTAATGGTAACTACTCCAATGAGCGTTATTTCCTAGGGCCCTACCCACGTGAATTTAAGCGTGCAGCTAGACTAACATCTAAGTTCCACTCTTTTACCATAAAAATAATTGAATGTAACCACCATTTCTACTCTCACAGTTTCTTTTCTCGCACTTCTTTGCCGTATAACCCGGTGATTACCTGGTAGCTATAACTTCAAAAAATTTAAATCATACAATCTAAACTGGATTTAAATAACCGGCAAAGGGTTAGCTGTAAAAAACGAATTAATCAATCAATCTAAGCCCTCTTTCTTTTTGTGTCTTAGAAATATCTATTTTCTCTTTCAGATTCTAAAAATAAGTATCCTTTTTCTCAGTATCCTTCTGTAGAACCACATTGCTTTCACGTCAATAAGAACATGTGCTTAACCACTGAACTGACCACGGTGGGCGTTATCACATTTTCATTATAGGCACATATTACTCTATTGACCATCAATTGTCCTCATAATTTCAAAATTAGATTTTCCCATTCGTCAGACACCCACTAACATAAACCGTTCAGATTCACGTTGTCTTACCATGGGCAGACCAGAGGATGTTCACTGTGACTCGGCAGAAAACACACCACAACTGATACAGAGCTGGGTTTTTCCCTGACGTCAAGGTACAATTGTCTTCCCACACGGCTCACCCATGACTTTTGAAATACAAACACACATGCACACACATACACACACACACACTTATACAGATACACACACACACACACACACACACACACACATATATATATATATATATATATATATATATATGTATATATATGTATATATAGTGTATGGGTAGGTATCACAATGTGTTTAGTATAATAAAGGAAGGTAAAGAAGGTGTTGGGTATTCGAGACCAGAATCTCATCTTCAGAATGAGAGGAGAGCTTGGTTTCACGTCGTCCGCTGATGGACCGTGCCTTTAAACAAATATATATATACATATATATGTATGTATTCTAAACATATACTTTTAAATATAAGAGACAATGAATGTCTATTGTCTATTATGCTTAATCATGAGCCGTTCTAAACATCGTATTTCGGCTTTAATTTCAGGTGAAAATAAAGACAAATATTCTCCAATATTTGGATAATTTTTATTAAGTTGGTTATAAGATTTGGCTCACATGAGCCATCTTCAGAGAGGTTACAGGGACGTTAACATAAAAACATCCGCCTATCAAAGACGATTTTATCTTGACATGAAACTTTATGTTAAAGTTATACAGGCCATAATTATTAGGTCACCTCAGTTTTTTAAAAGAAATGATATATTTCATACTATTTTTAGTATTTATTGCCAAGTGGATAATTCTAAATGAAAATAAAATGGTTCTTTTGTTATTATTACTTTGCAAAATTTGACAAGGCAGCCAGGAAGCCTTTGCTTCGGCCAGCCAATAAGAAGAAGAGACTAGCATGTGGAACAGAGCACAAAAACTGAACACCATTTGATGCACATGTTATTGTGCAGTATTAACAAAAGAACCATTCTATTTTCATATAGAATTATCCACTTGGCAATAAATACTAAAAATAGTATGAAATACATAATTTCTCCTAAAACCTTCGGGTGACCTAATAATTATCGCTGGTAGTGTATATATATATATATATATATATATCCTTTGAGATTTCACTCGCCCGATCGACTAAGTCGATTAAAAACTTCACTGGGTGATTAAAGGTTATTGATTTACTCGCCTGCGGTTAATTAAATATAAAAGTAAATCTGGTTCCTTCTACAACCCAAAAGTATGTCATTGAAGATTCACAAGTTACTTAGAATGACCTACAATGATGCTACTGAACACTTGGCTATTATCGTCCCGGTCAGTCTGAACATTCGTTTAATTGACGCTTCCAGAGTGGAGCCAAAATGTCTCTGTCGCCGAGATTAAAGACTTTCACAGATTTTCAGAAACTCTTTTGGAAAACTATTATCCTATATTTCCTCCAGCTTACGAAAGGTAAAAACGAACATGTGAAAGAAAGAAAAAAAAAGACGCATATATCTATCAACCCCTCACCGAAAAACGTAATATTTTTAGGGAAAATTCTTGAGAAAATCAGATTTGTTATTTTTTTATCATCTATGAGATGAAGGTTGTACTCAAACAGAAGAAAGAAACTCCGAATTTAGGTACCTCCATTCAATTGCCAAAAAACAAAAACGATAAAATAAAAAACAGCACATCATGATGTTAAAAGGGCTCAAACTTAATAAAAATCAAAGTTTTATCATCAAGATGTTTATGCTATTATTAAGAGGAAAGATCAAATTTTGCTATTATTTTTAAAAAAAATGAAAATCCTTTCTAACACGTTTGAAATTTTAATTAAAATTTTATCTTGTGTTTCCCGTCAGCGACCCACGGTAT